>JAJMLQ010000136.1:0-246636 GCA_030569715.1 Williopsis samutprakarnensis
AACAGTGAAAACCAATCTGTCTCTGTCAACAGAGATGTCAACGGCTCTATAAACATACTAATCAAATGTCTCGCTTCATCCATCCAATCACATCAAACACAAGGAGTGCGTCCATGCTCCTCTAAAGAACTCACTGCTCTTTTTGTACGCTGGGCACGTGATATCTACAAGCAATCTATAGAGCTCTCTAGAACTTAGACTTTTACTACACCCTGTCCTTAAGCAAGGCATTAGCTCGTCTATGATTGAAACGTAAAGTAAAAGAATCCGAATTATAATTATAATAAAAATCACTAAAAACAACAACTATCGTCTCTAACTCTAGAGCAATGTAGAGAGAGATGCACGAGCATAAGAGTGGTGATATCTAATCAAGAAAGTAGAACACACCGTCATGTAAAAAGCCCAATACACATATTGCCAGCCTTAAGACATGACGTATTCAACTCCCTTTCTTGGAGCGTTAAGGATGATACCGTTAAGGATACCGGCAACGAGACCAGCACATGGCAAAGTAACAAGCCAACCCAAGTAACAGAAGAGAACAATTCTCCAGTTAACAGACTTGACGTCCTTGTTACACAGACCAACAAACACAGTGGCACCAACAGCACATTGAGTTGTAGAAACTGGAATAGACAATTGAGTAGCCATGGTGACAGTGATAGCAGCACCAATCTCAATACAGAAACCACGGGATGGAGATTGCAAGGTCAATCTGTTACCCAAGTTTCTCATAATGTTGTAACCGTAGGTCCAACAACCAAGGACAAGGGAACCAGCAGTGAAACAAAGAACCCAGATTGGAACGTCAGATTTCTTACCAGTGGTGTTAGTTCTCCAAATGGTGTAAACAGAAGACAATGGACCGGCAGCATTGGAAATATCGTTAGAACCGTGAGCAAAGGACATGGTACAAGCAGTGATGGCTTGCAAAAGGGAGAACAAGTACTCAATCTTGTTGTCGTAGTACTTAGCACGAGAGTGCATATCCTTGATATCGTTAGAAAGAACACCAGTAGCAGAAACTTGATTAGAAATAACATCTTGAGTCCAACCGTGGATAAGAATCAACCACAAGAGACGTGGCCATTGTCTTGGCTTCTTCAACATGGAGAGCCACAACTCCTTGGTGGTTTGCTTTGGTGCCAATGGGGCAGCACTTGCAGCCTCGGGAGTTTGAGCTGGAGCAATCTCTTCAGTGTCATACTTCTTCTCCAAGTCCTCGATATCTTGATCAAAGTGGGCTTGCTTGTCTTCAGTAGCGTTGGACTCAATGTCAACTGGACCATTGTTGTCGTACTCTTGGAATCTCTTACCCTTGTAGTAATCTGGCACCAGTTCGTGGCCAGCAGGCATTGGTGGAATGTCATCAGTAGACTTGAAGTAGTAGTATGGGCCGAGAATCATATGGTACCATTTCAATCTCCAGTCCTCGTACATGATTCTTCTTCTAAGGTATGGGAACATGAAGATCCAGTAGAGAGCAAATGCAACACCACCGACACCGAAGATGGAACCAACAACCTCTCTGGTAGTCAAGTCATCCAAGTTAAGGTTTGGAGCACCCTTCCATGTAATCAACATGGTCAAGATAGAAAAGGTAAGGTAGATCAAACATGGCATGAGCAAGAAACCGTTTCTCAACTGGTTCTTTCTCTCCAAGACACCGTACTTGGAGATCAAGAAAACAATGGAAGAAAAGCCACCAGCAATTGCTGGAGCGATGAACCAAGATGCAACGATTTGAGAGAAACCTGACCAGCCCCAGTGGATATTGTTAGCACCAACAGCAGCAATACCAGCACCGATAACACCACCAACAATAGAGTGGGTAGTAGAAACTGGCATACCAACAGAGGTAGCGAGGGACAACCAAAGAGAGGAGCCGACAAGGGCACAGGCCATGGTCAACATCAACACTGCTGGTTCATCAGCGAAGGTGTCGATATCGATAATGTCGTTTCTGATAGTGTTGGAGACACGGGAACCAGCAAGAACAGCACCCAAGAACTCCATAAGACCAGCAAGAATCATAGCTTGCCAGTACTTCAAGGAACGAGAGGAGACAGATGAGGCAAAGGAGTTTGCGACATCGTTGGCGCCAATATTCCAGGCATCCAAGAAGGCAAAGATCACCGCAATGGCGAAGATATAATCAAACTGGTGGAGAGCCATAACGTCTGTAGCAGCAGCTTTGGGATCTGTTTGAATGTGATGATGAACAAACAACCACACTTGAACAAAACGGTCAGAACTGGGATGTTCCGCCCTTATATATCCAAACCGACCGCCTAGGAATTGAAATGGGCTTTTTTGCCTAAATGACGTATGTATGTACGTTATCTACAACGCTGGACCACGTAAAACGAGAGAAGGTGGCCATCGAGAGCCCACATGGGCTACTCAATACAAAGTTTTGTATGTATGATCGTCATACATGGCCATAGCCAAGGTTTGGCAAAGAAATTTTTTTCATGCCTAGACATTCTTAGCTGTTCTTAACTGCTTAGTACAAATTTGAAGAGATAAATTACAGCTAGTTCAGTAGAGTTGAACATTCCTTGGCTGAAAACACAGTCCAGACTGCTCACGTAGGCTTAGGCTTGGCAATGTGAGAAGGACTTGCGTTAGGTTTAAAATGCTTTGCAACTTGAAATGAACAAGCTTCCAATGTTTTAGAGGACGGAGAACCGCTGTGAGTTCTTTACAAAGAAAGGCATCGTGTATTATGGTTATGATATTGAAATATTCGACAGTAGCTGAGTGTCATGTAGGTAGTGGTCATCAAAAGGCGTTGGCCTCGTATATTCTATGTAAGGGTCCAAATTTTGTGTGGTTATTACGTAGTTAGTGTTTTTTGGTTTGGAGACCGGGGTAGAGGGCTGATTAGTCTGGCCTGCTGCTTAAGCGGGCAGGCACGTTTTCGCTCTCTCCCTAGGCAGGGAGATCGTCTGCGCTCTGCCTAATTCTTGGGGATCAGAGGGCAAGCAAAAAATAAACAAAAGCATGAGCAAAACAATCGGGGCCACGGGGGCCTTTCTGAAAGTCCACATAAGATGAGCAGCCGTTCTTGTAGATGAAACGTTTCGACTCTTGTGACGAAATAGAACATGTTCAAGAGAGGAGACGGAGAGTGGGCTGGTAGGGGCTAATGGAAGAAGGAAGAAACAATCATTCATATTAGGAATGCATATATCGTGCGACCTCAAACTACCGTGGTACAATTAGTTTATAGCAAGGGTTTGACGTAATATCATCAAGTTCAGTTAATTTCAGTGAAGTTTAGTGAGTTGTAGTGATGTTTAGGTGGAGTTTTTCCTATGGGCCAGTTTGAACTAAAAATCTTGAGCTCTAACGATCAGGACAATTATGAAAACACTGTTGCATTTCTCTACATATCGTCACAGATTTCAACATGAGGGTAGTATCAACAGAGGCCATTATCAAAGGGAACCCTTGTGATGTCCACTCCAAATAACATGAAGCATTGGAGCATATGACTCTTACGATTAGGCGTAGAGCTGTCCCAGACGCCAAAGCTCACTTACGTGATAAACGTGTCTGCAATTTGTCTGCTGCAACCCAATTCCACACTATTGGTACTCAAGATACAGGTCGTATAGGTACATGTCCTTTGTGGGGCTTCTGTTCCGTGTGTGCATGGTGTATGAACTGTAGACCAAATGACAATCATCCGAGTTCGAAGCTCAATGATATCTGAATACAAACCAGGACATTAAAACAAGAGACCATTTCCACTATCCAAACCTGCCCTGTGTGTGTAGAGTGACTACAAGCTTTAACGGATAATTGTGGTGGCGTCTCGTGTGCTTTAGTTTCTTTTGAGTTTCTCTCACATATGTCCATGTCCCGATATTTTTCTAACAATACTCGTCATAGCTCTGATCAGGCCCCCAATCCGCACTGTCTGATGCCAGCGGCTATGGATTGGCTGTTTCACGCATGTTCGATATTTTGCACATGCTCTTCTACACAAAAGAAACGTTTCCCTGGTTGGGCATGTGATGATGTGCGCATATTCGAGTTAGTTGGAACCTGTCGGGTATATGAGCAAACTTTATCCCTTTACACAATAGATCTGATAATGTGAGTGACGTAACGTGGGCAATGGTTAACTCTGACACTAACGAAAGCTCCAGACACGAACGTCACACAAAGTAAACCCTGTAACAAAGACTCCACTAATTGTAATTTTTATTTTTCTCTCTCGTACATTGGCCTTTCGTCCATTGCTCACGTTCTCCTCCCTCATCCGTGTACTTTCGGTACTGCCTCTGTGTACACTGCTCTAAAGATTTCTTGTCAAACAGTGTTGCATTATAGAGAGGGCCCACGTGGTCCAGCCTATCTGCAACTCATTCGGCTTTATCTGCAGTACACTTTTGTGTCAAATCACCTGCGTCATAAAGTTTGTTTCTTTCCTTTTTTTTATGCATGAGCGCTTCTTGAATTCGTTTTTGTGTTGCCCGCTACCGATAAACGTGTTGAAGCTGTAGGCTGTGATATCGTCTCTTAGCTTCACACGACTACTTGCCCTATTGTTTGGGGCTTTAACAGTTGTAGAAGGACAATTTTGCCTATTAATGGTTAAAACGTTGGAGGACAAAAGAGGTAGGGGAATTTTTTTTTGTTTTTCACCAGGCGAAGCACAAGTGTTCGTGTGACTGTGAAAATTTGGTAATTACTTGGTGAGAGCAGAGCGTACCTGAGAAGTTCTTGGTCCGGCAACTAGCTTTCTACTCATTAACCATGAAGCGAGGAGTGAGCGGTGTATGAGTACTAGACTCATAACTCGCTTGGGCTCTTGCTCTTCTAAACAATATCGAATCGCTCAAGCTGGTCAGGAGGTATGTGTCACGAATTGTAAATACTACACTAACGCTCTTGTTATGATTCGTACTGTTCTTTACATGTCTTCGCTTCCACATTAATTCACCCTGTTCATTAAATTTTTCTATGGACATATAGCACCGTATCACTGTTTACGCCTTTGGTTGTATATATGTCCACTATACACGTTTCAAAGGATGTGTTTTCCCTCTTGTTTGTCATTTCCTCAAGCATTTCGATCATCAGCATTAGCACTTGAAGAATCCTCTGGGAAAAAAGCTTCAAGAGATCCACCCAAGTATAACTTGAGTTGATTTTTTGTAGCTGGAAGAACTTTACATTTCACCTTACCTCCACCAGCACGTTCATACGCTTGGAAACGATGGCACCCACCAAAGGCGAAATAGTGGGTACGTCCCGACTCCCTTACAGCGAGAACATCTATTGGAGGTAATTCACCATTGGCGTCCACAGCTTGCTCTAAAGTACACGTGCTCGATGCCATGGGCTTTCCCTCAAGTGTAGAGGTCATAGCAATGATCTTTGATTCGTCTAAAACTGGTGGAATAGGTCTCTTTATCTCTGAGAGTGGTAAGTATGTGATCTTACCCAGATGGCCGGATTGGATTGAACCAGACATAATTCGTGTACGTGTATTGTGTATGCGTTTGTATATATCCGCTGTACGAGGTCTTTACAACAACAAATCTGTATGGAACAAGTCTCTTTAAATACAGATGGTAGTCAGCTCCTGGAAGAAACACCCACTTTTATTGCTTATATGAAGCTTTGAACCTCGACCTCCACCTACTTAGAAATCGTATTTGGTATGGGACACACTATTGACAAATCCCACGCTCCGTTATTTTTGATAATCGCACACATTTGTAATCGACTCTCTGCTTATAACAAGAGCTGGAACTACTCGTAATAGCGATGTAACCTGCTGACACATCTGTTGATTCATTGCCCTCCAGGGCTCAGTATCTTGCTGCCTATCGTCACTTTCATTAGCGATAAATGGCATGCATAAATGAGGACGCTGAGCTTACAGTTTCACTCTGAAACCCATGGAGCACACAATATGGCAAGCACTACTGTTGTTGACGATGGTGTCCCCAAAAGACTTTCCTTTTTGTAAAAACTACCCACTGAAGCATTCTATCGTGATTTATTGTTGCTCAATCAGTGAGTATCATGATCGTAACTGTGTACAATATATGAATTGTTTCCACATTCAAGGCCCAAAGTTCAACGGGTGTTTGAAGTATGTACCGGAAGCAGATGTTAATATGTGCTCATCGCAACCCTCTTATCATCCGAGACCATTGATAATCCAACGTCTTCCAAGGCGAAAATATTCTATTATAGGCACAGTGCAGAGCAACACGACTTGTAATTCAAAGGTCTCAAACGCGATTGATAACACTAGATGATCTCCTTCTCGCTATAACTACAAAGCTGATCTCAGTGTATTATACCTTCATCTGTGTTCTACTGTGGTAATAAACCCCTAAATTCTACGACATAAACCTGGTCCATAACCCAAAATCAGCCTCAATTCACTCACATATCATCGCTTAAAAGCTCGCCTAATCGCACCAACACTAAATCATAACAAAAAATTCACAGGCAAAGACGCGTCGCGCCACTCTTAAAACCCTCAACGCGCGATACGCGTGAGAGTACGCGCCGACTCGTCGAATGTCGCGTTGCTCTAAACACAAAAAGAAAACCACACTCACCAAAATTAAAGTTCCAGAACTGTCCTTGTATGTGTCTTCTACCATTATCCCTCATAACGTGGGCATACTAATTATGTATGTCTTGCAGAAAGTTCAGAACCCGCATACAAATGTTGACAAAAATAGACGCTCGTTGAACCTTTGAAGGAATCTCAACCTTCCTCTTCTGCCTTTGAGATTGAACTAAATATTCGTTGCATTTTATCATCTCTTCCATCAACTCCATTGTTGAGTCCCACTTCTCTATCACAAGTGAAAAGTTCCCTTCCAAATCGTCCCTTTATACCACCAAAATCGTCCTTCCTGGCTGGAAAATTGGTGGTTGTTCAGTCCCAGTGTGTGTGTTTTTTTTAGATAGCCGCAAGTGTGGATCTCGGCATTGTTTAGTTATTGCCCTTTTTAGCCGTTGAAATACCTACTTGATACCTACCGGGGTTCCTGATATTTAACAGTCGATCTTTGACACACGGAAGAAGAAGCCGACATATTCTCCATCCATATTTATTTTGGCTGTGTGCTTTGGCTTTGAACTCATCATCTCACTACTTAGACACTGGAACGGTTGTAATAATGAGTGAAGGGTTTGACGAGGTAGACATCAACGTTGTTGGTACCCACAGACCACGCAGAGACTCTCCTCTAGCGTACATGTACAAGCAGAGACATAATAACAATTTGAGGTCGTCGTTGGCACTGATGAATGATAATTCGTATGAGACGTTACCGATGCCGGCTGTGAAAGACTCACCCAGAGCTCAGAATAGTCCAATTCATACCAAGACGAACAACATCTCACAGCCAAACCCAGTGGTGGTGCCTCGGAAGGTTGAATATTCTCCTTCTAAGAGGCTCAAGAAGAGGAGGGAAATTAGAGAACAGGACTTGGACGACAAGCTGACCAATGGCGATGACGATGAAGACGATGAATTGGACGACTCGGTCATTATGTACGATGTTCCATTGTCACAGTCCTTGGTACAGCTCTCAGAGAACCAAAAGATGGTTGGTTCTAAGAAGCTTATGAGTTTCACCTCTGATACTACGAGAACGTCCAGTATCATGAGCTCAGGCAACTCCCACGATCTGAACTCGGATTTTGAGCTGGACGTTATGAACGACGATGCCATGAAATTGACCATGGAATTCTCTAAGTCTGATTCTGTTCACGTCTCACAAGAGTACGATGCAAGAAGGCACTTGCTAAACCAGATTGAGATCCCAAATGGGATCGAAGACTCTCACATTCCACCGAGTGTGATCAAGCAGAAGCTCTTGGCCAGTACAAGACCTTCTCATCTACCACCAAAACCAAAAGTTGAAGCACAGAGACACTTGAAGCAAGTTGAAAGACTGAAATCGCATGCTCTGAAAGTAGAAATGACTAACGAGCAAGCACGTCTAAAACATATAAAGAAGTTGAACGAGTTGAGATCGCAGGACTACCTCTATTGGGAGAGGAAGATCATTCCGAACTTTGAAGATATGATTGAGAAGTCCCCCACAAGAGAAGTCTGGTGGAGATCGGGGGTTCCTGAAAAGTATCGTAAGTTTGTATGGGTTCAGCTGTTGGCCATGAGATCGGCTTCTGTATTGAAAATGCTGCCTGAACTATACTCAAAGTCCCAGAAACTGATTGATTCTAACACATCATTGGTCCAGAAAGTGCGTGATGAAATTGACAGGGTATTCATCGATGTTGGTTCCTTTCAGACAACGTTGAACCAACCTTTGCTCCAGGTTCTAATGATGTACTATGTTCAAAACGATATAAGAGCACCTGTGAAGGGACTCTGTTCTTTGGCATCTATCTTACTCTATAACGTCCAGTCCGTAAATGAGACGTATTTATGCCTTTGTGGGTTACTGCAACGCCATGTCTTGAAGTCTTTGTATGCCAAAGACATGGATAGATTTCACAAGGAGACACAATCATTCCTGAGAACTTTTGATCGATTAAACCCAAGGCTTTCACAGCATATCACAAGAGATTTGAGATTACCACCAGAGAGCTACTTGGCTCCATTGTTACAATCGATGTTTGCCAATCTGTTAAGCCTGGAAATGTGCAGTATAATCATGGATGTGTACATCTTTGAAGGTGACTCTTTCCTGTGGAGATGTATTCTTACCTTATTCGACAAGATTGGTTATAGACTATACGGTAACGAATCTGAAATCACTGATGTTATTGGCTGGGATGCGTTGAAAAAGCTCAACGAGAGGAATGTTGATAGAGAACTTTGGGTTAGGTATTTGGACCTGAGACATCCAATGGATTTTTTGGACTCTGTTAGAAAGATCTTGAAGAAATGAAATGAACTTGTATGATATGTGTATAATACATGGTATACTTTTGAGGGCCCTGTGCTGGTTTTGACGCTTCTATAAATTGATGAAAGGATTGGTACTATACTTAGACATTGTAGATATTAGAAGTTTGAAAACAAAAGAGGTGTTATTTAAGATACATGAGATTCACATAGATGGTCATGTTGGACTCTAATAACAACTTCATTGGTAGCCATAGCCTTGATATCCCTGTTGATAAAATTGCTGTTGCTGTAATTGAGGTTGTTGAAATGCTCCGGTTTGTTGGAATGTCATCCCAGTTTGTTGCTGCTGTGGTTGTTGATATGACAGACCGGTTTGCTGGATACTCATCGCGGAAGGCTGACTCTGTAACTGGGGTTGTTGAAGCTGTTGTAAGAACCCATTCGACTGTTGAACGTTTGTCGGTTGACTATACAGACTCATCAATTGGGTCTTGTTAACGCCAGTTGCCTGAGGCTGTGCGTATCCAGTCTGCTGCTGCTGCTGCTGTTGTTGTTGTTGTTGTTGTTGTTGTTGTTGTAGCTGCTGCTGCTGTTGTAGCTCCCATTGTTGTTGTTGAACTGGATCCACATAGATAACACCAGTAGCGGGGTCCAGGTACTGCTGTGGAGGCTCTGTCATTAACCCTGTCCCAGCAACGCTAAGAGATCCAGGTGTACTTATACTTGTCGCAGTCCCTGTTAACCAACTAGATGATGACGCTGGTGCCTGTATCGAGATTTGCTGAGCACCTGTTGACGTTGAAGGGATTCCCTGGCTTGTTCCTGGTCTTCTAGGCAGAGGAGGCTTCGACACATTCGAACTGTCCAATATCTTCGATGCCAAGTTCAAGTCTCCCTTCGCCAGTACAAGTGCCTCGTAATTATCATCTGTATTACGATATCCCATACTCTTCAACTTTGGCTCCAACTTTTGATACTTGATCCGTTTCATCTCAGGGATATCACCATGTGTTAACGAAGGAATGTCACGAGAACCACCACTGAGAGACTGACCACGAGATCTACTTCTCGCTCTGCTTCCACCACGTCTCCCCAAGTTATAATCATCACTGGTCGGTTCACTGTACCTGAACTTACCGAGAACGTACTTGTTTCTCATATACATGAATATCTCATCCTTGTCATCGTCATCGTACGGGAACGGAACATTTTTCGGATTCCAAAGCTGTTTAGCCTTCTTGTTACCCATCGACGCTATACTGTCGATATCATCGTCTGTCCATCTGTCCAGCGTAAGACTCTTAACAACAGAGATATCATCACCAAGCTTCCTATGTACTGAAGCACAACGGCCACAGAGGAACACTCCGAGGTTGACCGAAGCCCAGGTTGGATACGTCGCATCACATTCACCGCACTTATTACGATTAGATCTATCGTTCAACAAGTCCAAGAGCTCATGCTCGATACGTTTCTGGTCACGTTTACCCATTGTAAGCTTATTGCACCGGGTTTTTATCGATGATTGTGATGTTTGTAATGGTGGAGGATCAAAGAGAGAGTGGGAAACGGGATTAAATTTCGCTTCCTTCTGGGGTGGTTTTTCCCGCAAAAATAGGCTGGTGAGGGTTTTCGTTCGGTGGATAGCGCTGGCAGTCTTGTGGGGCCCATCGGTGTTTCTGCTAAGGCTCATCCGAAAACTCCACGCGGTGGGCGCGGGCTCACCGTGCGGGCTCACCGTGCGCAAGGCTGGGGAGTTGGCTCGCTGGGATCTGGCGCAAGGGACAGTGGGCCGTTATGGAGATATTGTAAATGTACATGGCCTTGTAACTGAGTGTGTGTGTTGTGTAGAGCGTCGTGGTTGTTGAGCTGAGCCCGTCTTACACTGGTTGCTGGGGAGAGATGGGATGCTTCGGATTGTAGAAACAGGCGACCGATATGGTCATTGGAGTTCGATACTGGGGAAGTTCGATTCGGTAGAGGTTCAATACAGCAGAAATTGTATATTGTGGTGTTAAAAGATAGGATTCACTAGGCTATAGAGTTGTTATAGGCAATTGTTTGAAGAATGGGCTGGTTAGTGCCAAGAAGCCTGGCCTCGTATATAGTGCATTGTGATCTAAAGAACATGATATGCTGAATGCTAAACCAAGCAAATTGGAAAGACCAGAATCAAAGACATGAACACCACTGCTAAACTATTAGATGCTGGACAGACAGATTCTACTCTTCATTACCAGTAATTCATGTTTGCTCACCCTCAAAGTCGAAACAATACTGTTTATTGTATCAGACTGATACCGAACACCGACAGAGAAACGTTCTAACCGACCTCACTGCCAAACGACAACTGAGGCCTCCAGGGATCCTACAGCACATCACAGATCATCTTCAAGCAAACAGTAGACAACAACACCTCGTGGATTATGCTATAATCTTTGATAAAGTCAGTGTGTGTATAAATACATAATAACACTCAATATTGGAAAGGGAGGGATCCTTCCCCCCCCCCCAATTGTTGCTGTGGTAACCGCTTGAATAACCCCATCTGGTGGTGTATGGATGTCGCTGTTGATAAGCCCGGCCGCACAAGATCTTCAACAACAACCAGCATCATACTTCACTATTACTCATTCATACGACTTCGTGCTATTTGAGCGAGCGGGTAAGACGTTGAGGCCTTAGAGAGAGATGACCAAGAGTCCATATTCGATAAACAAGCTACTTTCGATACAGTCACATGTTATACACGGATACGTTGGTAACAGAGCAGCGACATTCCCACTTCAGATGCGAGGATGGGACGTTGATTGTTTAAACACGGTTCAATTCTCCAATCACCCAGCGTATGGGAGGTTCAAGGGCACCAGATTCGACTCAGAGACTCTGAAGGAATTCTACAGAGGACTGAAGGATATCGGGATCAATTATGATGCCGTTTTGACCGGTTATGTCCCAAGTGATGAAGCGTTATCGGTGGTGTTTGACATGTGTAAAGACCTTGCGAACCATGGTGTGAAATGGATCTTGGATCCCGTTCTAGGTGATAATGGTAAGATATACGTGAGTCAGGGAAACGTTGACCTGTACAGGCATATACTGAAATGTGGGTTGGTATCTGTTGTCACACCAAACCAGCTGGAATTGGAAGTTCTAAGCGGCGTCAAAGTTACAGATCTTGAATCGTTTAAAAATGCCATTGATACATTTAACGAATTGTACAACGTTGAGAATTTGATCGTTACAAGTGTACAACTCTCCAATGATCCGACATGCTTGTTCAGTGCGGGTTCTACTCGTATTCCACAAGGTGTCTTCAAGTCGTTTTATTTCAAAGTTCAGACAATCCCTGCACAGTTTTCAGGCTCTGGAGATCTGTTCAGTGGATTATTGACAAGTGCAATCTATAAGTACAACGAGAAGCATGGGTCCAGTGTTAACGATAATACGCAACTAGAGAACTTACCACTTGCCTATGCATTAAACGAAGTGTTATCCATAGTGGAAAAAGTGTTAAAGTTAACTTATGAACATGAAGTCAACAAATATAACTCTAGAGGCCAAGCAGCTCCAGAATGTTTGAGAATCAATGATCTTAAACTCATCCAAGCAAGGCATTACTATACACAGGAGTTGCGTGACTTCACTGTGCATTCTTTTTAACGATGTTCATTGAACGTTTCTATTTATTCATGTCTCCGCTTCCCTAGCCTTCAGCATCTGGATGATATCTCTCTTTGGTGGCTTGAATCTGGAATTCTCACTCTTGTCAGCACTTGAGACTTTCCTCTTCTTCATGTTTTTCGAGAACGTTGGCTTGAAATGTAGTGCTTGTTGGAAACTACGTTGCCATTGTTCCTCGTCGCAATGAGGTAATTTAACCTCTGGGTATTTTGCCTTCATAACTTCATATAC
Source organism: Williopsis samutprakarnensis (assembly GCA_030569715.1). NCBI lineage: Eukaryota > Fungi > Ascomycota > Saccharomycetes > Phaffomycetales > Wickerhamomycetaceae > Williopsis > Williopsis samutprakarnensis. Next base: position 12,788 of record JAJMLQ010000136.1, read on the forward strand.
CTCCATGGCATTTTGTAGAGAAGAATCTGAATCACTGGTCACATTGAGTCCAATCACCAAGTCAAAAAAGTTATCAGGTTCTCTTTTAACATCGACTCTCTGAAACCTCGAAACAAATCCTCTCATTATTCTCTTCACATACTGTTCACCATCTGATATGGCTTTAATGGATTGATGGTTATCGCCTCTCCTATTGACTCTCTCTGCTGTTATGCCCCATATTTCCTTGGATCTTGGTGATTTACCACCAAGAAAGTCCAAACATACAAACTTGACACTTTCTAGTTTATGACTCCCGGTATTGAGATCTTCAAAGTCTCGAAATATCTGTTCTCGCTCTCTTTTTAGGTGATTGTTTCTGTCCAGGACTACAACAGACTTGTTCTCCCTATCCATCATGTCCAAACACCGCTGTACAAACAACTTGTTGGACTTTCGTCCTTGAGGAACCTCATCGTTTATAACAACACCTACATGATCCCGCAAGGCTCCTTGTAACGTCAACGCAGTGGTTGTCTTCCCACACCCAATCACAGCTACGGGTACCAAGACAAGTTTCAGATGATGTACGTAGGTCTCACTGGGTACCGGCTTCGTTTCAAGCGCAGGGGACATCGATAAGAGCCCTCTTTGTTCTCTCAATGCTTTCATTAGATGAATCTCATCGCATCACCAAGCCATTAATGGAAACACCTAGACACCAAAAAATAAACACCTGGACACCACTTACATCCGGACACCGCATATGACATCATGTATCTATGATGTCATATTGCATGGTTGTTGGTATTCTCCTTTTTTTTCCTGCATTGACTTTTGCCATGGTTACAAAAATAGGTACAAAATAGGCCCAATTAAGCATAGATTTAGTCCTCATCTTCCACTTTTGTTGCTGTGCCTGAAACACCAACGGTTTGCTTTATTGGATGAGTTGGTTTTTAACGACGTGAATCAATTGATCCGAAGGCCAAGTTGCCGTCAGTGTCCTAGACACGAGCTTTTCCTTGGTTCAGGTTTGCTTGTTGGCTGAGAAGGTAACCTGAAGCGAATCTGCCCCTGGTGTCCTTTTTCAGTGCAATTCTGGTATCAATTTCCTGTGCAAATCCATATACGTACAGGCAGACGGCGCGTCTTATAATGCAACGTTTGCAAGTATAAGCTTGAAGGATAACTTTGATTTCTTCCAACTCTCGAGGATTTCCTCCATCTGTTGTATCATTACAATGTTGTGGCGAAAATCATTGGTGAAGATCATCCAACCGTACAAGGCTATAAGCAATAATCCACCTTGAGAGTGCAAATAATCCCATGTAGGAACAATTTCTCCTACTAACCAACGTTGTTATCCAACCTATGCGGAGATGAAGTGCCAATTACTGACGACATGATACAATTTTCTCTTCATTCAAAGAGGATGCCTTTATGCACACTTCTGTAAGCATCTCTCCCTTTACGCAGTTCAACGCTGTTGGAAGTTGTTTAAATCAAACACCTTGAACGTACCCCTTACACGGGTTCTTAATTTGGTTCTCCTCCACCGACTTCTGGGTGATTCTCACATCTCTGATGGTAATCCGAGTTGTAATCTTGGTAGTTTCCCTTGTCGTAGGTTTCCAGAAAATAATTTAAGCGGGTTTTTCTTTTCTCTTTCTATTTTTAATCCTTCTTTTCTATCTGAAATCGTCTAGAGAGTTATATATCACCTGTCAAACGCCATTGTCGAAGTACAGTTACAGTTCACTAGGCGATGAAAGACCAGGTGCTTGAGACGATGACTTGTGAAGTTCTCTCCCTGTTACAATCACAACAGAAGTTTGAGCAGGTGGTTAAGAACCCGACCCTGTTGGAGAAGTTTCGTCTCGACGTTATTCAAACTCTTGAACAACAACAGTGTACAATAACCACTTTGCAGACAACCTCTGCAGTGAACAGAAGGTCTCTGAGTGTGCTCGTAAAGAGTCTGAGCCGTGTTGCAGATGGTGACTTCCCTGAGCCCTTGGAGATAGAAACGAGTCCTCTTGTTGATCCACTGATAAGAGACTTACAGCATGCTTTCAACCTCATGATGTGTGAGATTGGAAGCTACACCAGCCAAGTTACGAAGATCGCCACGGAGGTTGCACACGGTGAGCTTGGTGGCCAAGCAGAATACACTGGAACTAAAGGTGAGTGGAAAATTCTCAGTGACACCTTGAACACAATGGCTCTAAACCTGACAAACCAGGTTAGAGAAATTGCAGACGTGGTCAGATCAGTAGCAGATGGTGATCTCAGCAAGAAGATAAACGTCCATGCTCAAGGTGAAATCTTGGAGTTGCAAAACATCATCAACACCATGGTTGGACAGCTCAAGACCTTTGCATTTGAAGTTACCAGAGTCTCCAGAGAAACAGGTGTTGAAGGCCGTCTAGGTGGCCAGGCCGTTGTTGTCGGTGCAGAGGGAATATGGAAGGAGCTCACAGACAATGTCAATGCCATGGCTACGAACTTGACTAACCAGGTGAGAAACATAGCCAATGTCACCACTGCAGTGGCCAAAGGTGATTTGTCCAAAAAGGTCACTGCGGATTGTAAAGGTGAAATCTTGGAGTTGAAGATCACCATAAATCAAATGGTGGACTCCTTGCAAACCTTCGCCATGGAGGTGACATCACTTGCAACGGATGTCGGTATAAAGGGTATCCTTGGAGGGCAAGCCGTCGTTAACGGTGTTGAAGGTGCTTGGAAAGATCTCACCGATAACGTCAACGCCATGGCGACAAATTTGACAAACCAAGTGCGTTCAATTGCAACAGTCACCACTGCAGTTGCACATGGTGACTTGTCCCAGAAGATCCATGTTGTTGCCCAAGGTGAGATTTTGGAGTTGAAGAATACCATCAACAAGATGGTTGATTCTCTACAGGTTTTCGTCTCTGAAGTGACCCGTGTTGCCAAGGACGTTGGTGTCGAAGGTAAGTTAGGTGTCCAAGCACAAGTTTCTGATGTTGATGGACTTTGGAAGGAGATCATCACCAACGTGAACGTGATGGCTGCCAATCTCACGTCACAAGTCCGTGCCTTTGCTCAAATTACCGCAGCTGCGACTGATGGTGATTTCACCAAATTTATCACAGTGGAAGCCTCTGGTGAGATGGATACTTTGAAGACGAAGATCAATCAGATGGTGTTCAACCTCAGAGACTCCATCAAGAGAAACACTGCTGCGAGAGAAGCTGCAGAACTGGCAAACAGCGCCAAATCTGAGTTCTTGGGTATCTTCTCCCATGAGCTGAGAACCCCATTCAACGGTATCTTGAACTATACACAGCTAACACTGGACACTGAACTAACACAGTATCAACGTGAGATGCTGAGTACGGTTCATAACTTGGCCAATTCTCTACTGACCATCATTGATGATATTCTCGATATCTCCAAGATTGAAGCCAATAGAATGACTATCGAGGAGGCAGACTTCTCACTAAGAGGAACTGTGTTTGGAGCCTTGAAGACTTTAGCTGTCAAGTCAATAGCGAAACCCTTGGAACTGATATATCAAGTTGATAATTCATTCCCAGATTCGCTAGTTGGTGACTCTTTCAGACTGAGACAAGTCATCTTGAACTTGGTTGGCAATGCCATTAAGTTCACCTCAGAAGGACATGTTAAGCTAATGGTAAAAAAGGCAACGAGATCTCTTGATGAAACGATATCCACTACAGTCCAAGACTCAAAGTACGTTGTTGGACCTGCTGATGTGAATATCAAACCATCTTCAAAGTCATATCCTCTTATGCTTGAATTCTGTGTCAGCGATACTGGTATTGGCATTGCTACTGATAAGCTGGACTTGATCTTTGAAACGTTTACCCAGGCTGACGGCTCAACAACAAGAAAGTTTGGGGGCACTGGTCTTGGACTGTCTATCTCCAAAAAGCTCATTCATCTGATGGGAGGAGAGATTTGGGTCACCTCCAAATACAGAGAGGGATCCAGGTTTTACTTCACTATATGCGTTACACCTGCACAGGAGAACCTTTCAAAGAGAGATGAGAAGTTGTTGACTTTCAACCTCCATCAGATATTGTTTGTTTCCACGAGGCACTCCCCAGAGGACACGGAACAGATTAGAAAGGACTTGCTTGATCTCAATCTGAGACCAACAGTAGTGCGTGATATCTCAGAGGTGATCAAATCTGAACAAAGTAAATTCGACGTGATCATCATTGATTCTCTTGAAACTGGAAAGCAACTGCGTGATCTTTCTGAGATTAAGTATATTCCATTCGTTCTTCTCAGTCACAAGATTCCGAAATTGAACATGAAGGAATGTCTCGATCTTGGGATTCAATCCCATGGTAACACGCCTTGCTCTTTGATGGACCTTGCTGGGTACCTCAACCCAGCATTGGAATCACGTGTTGTTCCATCAGATGACAATACTCCACAGAAGTACACTATCTTACTTGCAGAGGATAACCTGGTGAATCAAAAGCTTGCGGTCCGTATTCTGGAGAAGTACGGCCATGAGGTTGTCGTTGTGCAGAATGGTGAAGAGGCCATCACAGAGGTCAAACAGAACAAATACGATGTTATACTGATGGATGTTCAAATGCCAATCATGGGAGGGTTTGAAGCTACGGAGAAGATCCGTGAATGGGAAAAGGAGATGTGTCCAGTAAATCCCCTGAGCATAAGAGTTCCAATCATTGCTCTAACAGCCCATGCAATGTTAGGAGACAGAGAAAGGTGCTTACAATATCAAATGGATGAGTACATCTCAAAACCTCTAAAGCCAAACCTTTTGATTCAAACAATAGCAAAGACAGTTCACCATATAGGCAAGCTAAAAGAGCTTAATCATAGAGATCCTCGGGTACAAGCTATCATTGGTAAAGCTTCTTGATGTATTATTCTTCTCGTTCCACTCTTTCTTGGATTCTCATTAATTCATTTTTTTAGTAATCAAGCTTGTAAGCTACGTTATAGAACCCATAGACCTATTGGATGAATCAACTGAATCGACAGATGTATTCCCAATCGGTCTTGTTTTAGTTTTTGTAGCATTGACGATAATATCACGTTGTTTGACACCAACCTTCCACACATCAGGCTTCAACTGGCCATTTTCCACGCCTGGACTCCTAATAACAAAGGAACCATGATCAACGGTAAACCCAGGTTTCGTTAGACCCAAGATCTTGAATACTTCCCTGGCAATAATTCCCCTGGTAAATTTCTTCTTCAAAGCAGATGATCTCTCAATAACTTGGTTCAAATGTTGAGTCATCAACGTACCTCTCGGGCAGTCCATTCTGGGATACAATGATAGATAAATACCGGAATTGTAATTATCACGTAACGTCAAGATGGTTCCCTTTCTCCAAATTTCCACTGAAAACTGCTCATCTTCAGGACAGTAGAACGGCCATTTGAGCAATTCGATCAGATCATCAAACCAACTCGAACGACTTTCTTTATTGCCTATTTCAATAGCCTTCTTCCGTTTTATCCTTTGTAGAATGTCATCACAGCTACGTTGGAGTAGAAACAACGCCACAACAAGAGCATTTGCCAAGGGCACTGACTCTTCAATGTCATTTGGTAACATAAACACCCAGGGGAAGGATTCTATCACGTAGCGGCAGAGTCCATACAACTCACAATCCATCAATACCTCGTCGACTTTACCGGTTCTGTAAGGAACACCTCTCACCATGAGAATGAACAACACAACTTGGTTGGCAAAGCGCTAAATGTTATAGATTAGTAGGGGAATAACAACAAGGCGGTTGAAACTTGAATAATGTGGAATTATCATGGTATCAGCTATACGGAAATCAATCTGATGTTATCTCTATAGATGACATTGTTCAGGTTGATCTTGAGCGGTAAGTTCAACAACTTGAGCATAGTATCGTCGGTCATCCCAACCATTGCAAGATGACATGGCACTTCTGTCTCGAGACACGGTAAAAGTCCCCATAATGAAACTTGTGGATTGTCCTGTTGGAATTTGAGTGCCAAACTCTTAAACGCCCTGTTCATTTCCTCTGTGGAGCTCATTTCTTCTTGACCTCTACACAGGCTTCCTTCACCAGCGTTACCGCCCAGTTTGTTTGTTGTGATTTCTCAGCTTGTATTCCATCAAATGTGCCGAGGCAATATCAACGTCAGACACAATTGGACAAGCTCAATCGCTACTGGCACACCCTCTGCAACCGCAGTTTATACACTCTTTGAACTTGATGTTCTCATTCTTCTCCAGCGTGGCCTTTGGAACACGGCAGATACAAGTTCCGCCGTTATTATTCTCTGATCCTTGGATACACTTGATACAACACAGGTTCTCGTAGCCTTGCTTCTTCCATTTGGCGATGAGATTAGCATCACAGTACCTGTGCTTCAATAGCCAAAGGTAGAGTTCCTTGGAGATGGCCTTCTTCTTGTAGTACAATTCGTAGACATACCTTGACTTCTGGTGGGTGATACGGAATATTTCCCATAGGGATTCGCTCTTTCGTCCTGTTTTAGACAACGCAGCGGCCTGGGCATCTTTTAACTTGTCCTCGAAGGAATTCAATGTGGGTTCAATGTTGTGGAACCCTTCTGGCGCTTTCTTTGCTCGCGATGTTCTTGGTCTGACCATTTGTGCTTGGAATCTGAGATCTTTGTGAGGGTTAGAAAATCAAGAGAATTCAATGAAAGGAATCTTAAGGAGTTGATGGCTTGTTGTAGAAGGTTTCTTTCAAGCTATCGCCATCACCAACGCCATCTCTGCTCAAGATGAGGAAGAAAGAGAGAAAAAAATATCGCAGGGCAAACGCTGGGGTGGGCGATGAGATTACGTATTTACTGCTTATGTAATCAAGCATTTACTTTGAAAAAAATTGCAATTTCGACAGCAGCAGGATTCGAACCTGCGCGGGCAGAGCCCAGTAGATGGCTTGAAATAGAATTCGAGTCTCCCGCCTTAACCACTCGGCCATACTGTCGTAAATCCGATTTAGTAAGGTTATACAACTCTTTAGGTGTTAAGATTATTTTCTATGGTTAGGCCACATATTTTGCCTCATTGGAAAGTTTCTTATACTACAAATTATAATATTCAATTGAACAATAAAGCTGGAGAGTTCTTTGGTTGCCATTCGCTAGAAGTGGAAAGAAATGTAAATATTGTTTAAAATTGAGTTAATGTATTAATAAAGATGTTATAGTTAGTTCATAGATCTTCATGGCGCTGGTGCAATATAAATTATTCCATTAAAAGGTAATTTCATTTTCTATCAGAAATATTAAAGAGCCAATAGTTGAAAAATGTAAAAGAGATTATCAACCTATAATGCTCTTTGATTTATAAGAGCTAATATATATTGAGTTTTACACCATCAAATCAATAACATTACCTTATTTACGATAAAGTCAAGCTGTTTTGACCATTCCTTTGTAAGAAGAGCTATGTGTCAACTTGAACCTGAACACCATGCTGGAGAACCATACAAGCACAGATACATTAACCACGAGCACCACCTGCCGTCATATATTGTAATTGCAATTCATTTCGAGAGTAGTTCAACACTGAAATGGATAATTGGATTGTATAATGACTCAGGCTACATTGTTTGAGAACCAATATTGATTGCCTTGACGTTTAAGTGCCGTTCAAGAAAGAAACTTGATGTTCGGTTGTTGCTTGACATAACGGCATCGCGTTAAAATGCAGCTAACTATGCCTTGACATTTTGCTATTAAAGCTGTATGTGCTCACCAAATTGATCACATATAACCTATAATTCTTTGTAACTACGCGATAGAAGTGTTAAAAAAAAACATATTGAAATAAAATAACCAAAGAAGAAAACAAATAAGCCTTCGTAATAGCACAACTGTCATTGAAAGTTCGATATCACCATCGTTTCAACGAACCGAAGTCTAAAAGACAACAAAAAACACACTAAAAATAATAGACAAAACAAACCCAAATCCATAAAATTACAAAGTCCCCAAAGCATCACGTAGTTAGTGATCATCGTCGTTATCTTCATCCGTAGAAGATCCATCTTTCTCAACCAGAGAGTCCAGTCTGTTTTCATGGCAACTATCCACAGCTCTTTGTACTACAGAACAGATATCCACACCGAATAAGTCATAAGTCCCAGAATTCTCTTGGAACAATTGTCTTCTCGGCTGCTTTTCTGGTGAGCCAAAGAGTGTTTCATGGTATGACCCTTCTCCATTTCTAGGAACTGACGGCGATGTGTAGAAATCATCCATCACTGAAGGTGAAGGCCAGAATTTTTTCAAAATGCTGTTGGTGTTGCCATTTGGGGTACGTGTCTTTGCAGTTGGAGTACGTAAAAGTTGCAAAAGATGGGAATTAGCACTCATGATACCGCTAGGGAGATTCTGACTGTTTGAATTTGCATTTCGTAGAGGTGTTCTCAGTGAAGATTGGGATGATTGAACGTTAAGAGCAGTAGCAAACGATGTTACACGTGATCCTGGAGTCAAGGGCTCTAGTAGTGGGCCAGTTTCCTGTCTTTTCAGTGGGGATAGATCATAGTTGGTGTTACAACTGAAGGATGAAGTCAAGGGTAAATTTGGCTTCAATTGTTCAGGTGAATCAGGTTTCACCTGACCAAATATGATACGTTCCCCGAGTGCGGATGCTGCCCAGCTAGTCTCAGGTGCTTCTAATTGTGGAATATTCTTCAATTGACCATTTCCTGCAGATACTGCGGTTAGTTGCTGTTTCTTTCTTGGAATTATTGAGTCATTGATAGAAGTATCCACTTCATCCGCATCCGTTACAGCAACTTTTGGCAGAGCAAACCTCTGGAGACCAATGGCTGAATTTGATTTTCTCAGAGGAGTTCTGTCCAAGTAACTAAACTGAGTATCAGTTGATCTGATCTGAGCTTTTGGTGTCTGAGTGTGTGAGTGCTCATGTTCATCTTCTGAATCGTCACTTCCAGAAGTTGAAGGGCTGCGTGTTGGAGGATTCAGAGAGAGCAACTTAGAACTACTTAGAGGAGCTGGTTTCAACTGTCTTGGTGGAGGAACAGGTTGCAAGACAGTTTGTACTTTCTTTCCATGTTTATTCCTGTAAAACTGCATCTCATGACCTTTTACAATTTCCCAATAATGACCCTTCCCATCGACTGATTTGTCGGTTTTGATGAAGGCCTTGTTTAACGAGAGATTGTGTCTGATTGAGTTTTGCCAGCCAACATCCTCCATCTTGTAATACTTAAAAGTCGATGAGATCCAATGGTAAATTTGCGAAAGCGTCAGTTTACGATTTTTGCCTCTCAAGATGGCCATGCCGATCAATACTGCGTATGAATACGGTGGCTTTTGAGGAGAGTCGCAAATAATCTTCGGCATCTTTGAAGGCGAAGGAAGCTCCATTTCTTCAAGTTGTTGTTCTTGTTGAGAATAGTGCTGCTGCTGTTGTTGTTGTTGCTGCTGTTGCTGTTGCTGTTGCTGCTGCTGCTGCTGTTGTTGTTGTTGTTGTTGTTGTTGTTGTTGCTGTTGTTGTTGCTGATTTTGCTGTTGTTGTTGTTGTTGTTGTTGTTGTTGTTGTTGAGTTTGCTGTTGCTGATGTTGCAGCTGCTGTTGTGTAGAGCGTTGTTCCCTGGCCTGTCTCTTCAAAGGCTTTGAAGATTGCACAAAGGAAGGTTGTGGTGGCTTCAAAGCCTTTCTAGCAGAAGCAACAACCTTTTCCGGTTGAAAGTTGGAAGGTGAAGAGTATTGTGGTGAAAGTGGGTCCTTTGCCGATCTCTTTGGTCTTCCCTGTGCAACAGTTGGTGTGTCATGGCCTTTGTTCTTCTTCAACCGCCCACCAGACTCAACTCTAGAAACAGTATGTGGAGGAGTGGTGAGCGGTTGTGCAATTTCGATCGACGTAGCGCTCAAGCGCTTAGATCTAGCACCACTCATCTGTTTAGAGCTCTGTAGTGCTATTTCAGTAGTATTCTCTATTGAGAGAGTGTTTCCCAACAGTGAAACAACCTCTTTTGTCTGCACAGGGGTCACAGTGCTGATATGTATTGAATGACCAGTTTTCGCTTCTATTGGTGTTCTCTTTGGTCTCAGCGGCTCTATAACAGGAATAGTGGTATATTCTATCGGCGGCAAGCTTTGTTCTTGGTGTTGATGATGGCCTGAAGGAGGTGGGGGTAGATGGACGGACGTCAATGATTTAATCAGATTTGTATTGAGGTCTTCACCTGGGGACATCGTCTTTGTTCCCGTTCTTTGCCTTCTTTCTGTCTCTTTGATGTTTCAATCTCGTTCCTTGCGGATATGCTGGACTCTAGTACACTTTAAAAATGCACACACAGATACACACACCTGGAATCACAGTGGACTTCTAGTGCTTCTAGGGCTTTCCAAAGCACACGCACAGAGCTTTTGATATGATGTACCTCCTTCTTTGTAGGAGAAAACGGCTTGATTGAACTGGTGTATGAATGAATGAACCGTGCAGCTCTTTCGCTTATATCAGTTTCTCCCGTGTCAATTGAGTTATGGAAACGCTCAAATCACCTAATGCCTTCAAGTGTATAACGGAAACGTTTGTAAAAAGCGTCAGCTGTCAGTTTTTAACACGGGTTTTTGTGAGATGGGGTTCTATTCCTTCTTCACTACCTTTTTTTTTGCTCTGCTGTAGAACTTCCCGTAGGTGAAACAGCAGAAACGCGCTCTTAAACTTTTTTCCCTTCCCTTTTAGCCCTTTTTTTTTGCTGCATGATTACATAAGAAATGTAAACAGACGCGCGACGCGCTCGACGTGAAATTTGAAATTCGGTTTCCCGGTTTTGGATATGGGACATTTCTCTCTTAACGAGCAACGCGTGGTGGTGGCCGCGATCTGTGGTGGTGGCCGCGATTTGTGATTAGGACCAGCTACTGGAATTGGAGATAGGTTTTTTAGGGCCAAACTGAGCTGTGGCCAGCGAGAAGATTGGCCAGTCCGAACTGTGGTTAGCCTGAAGGTTAGCCACTCAGAAGGTTGGTCAGTCCGAAGCGTGGCAAGGGTGATCTTGTTCATGTATCGTGTACTATCTTCCATATCGTAGGTGTGCGAATCTTCTAATCTGTTTTACAGCTACTCCACGCATGTACCACCTCTCTCTCCATCTAGGCGTCGGCAAAGGTTTGTGCCTTGTCGGTATTTCCAAGGCTCCCGGGGTTGAGCATTGTGGTCGCCTTTCTCAATATCGAGAGTACCATCTCTAATCCCGTTGTAATATTCGTAGACCGATGCCGATATCTTCAAATGTCACTTTCTTTCCTGAGGTGGAAAATCACTACAGGCTCCTGCCTTGCCGGGTTTAGATTTCGAGCGTGCGTGTTATATGGCTTCTCTTGCATGACAGTGTCTCACAACAACCTTCTACAGAATGAATAATTGGTAAGAGTATCACTATTAGTCTTCAATAAACAAAACTATCCTCTGAATCGTAAATACATTTCACTTCACCAGCATCTACGGTGAAGTAGATACCCGTTAACACGACGGTGTTGATTTTCGGACAATTCTTCACTAGGAACTTCACAGAGTCCAGCATGAAATGTGATACGCAGATCGCCAGAGGTTCGAATAGGATCTCGTTGAAATCGCACTCCACAACGTCGTTGAAACATGAAATGTGCTGGAATCCATGAAAGTCCCAATACGTGACAGTTGGAGGTGTTGAGAGGACATTCAAGTCGTATTGGTTCTGCATTCTGTAACAGAGTTCCCATCCAAACAGTCCAAATAACCTGGGAGAGATCATATCTTTAAAATCTCCATCATCTGTGTCAAAATAGGCATGGTCTTGTAGATACTTGTCGTAAAGAGGCAAGAACTTTGAGCAGAATGCGCATTCACACCCGTTCCACAATAGGTCCGAGGGCAATATCTCATAGCATGCACAGCTCTGTAAGAATGTTGGGCATATGAACACCTCCAAATCCTTTAAATGGGGAACAATGTTTTCGTACAGTTTTCGTCTTCTCAGGTAGTTCCCTTCAAGAGCATTCAAGAGCTTCCCGTCCAATGGTGGATTATGACGTATAGAGAGATATCTGATCTTTGACGGAATATTCAAAAGAAATCGGCCAACATCCACATCCCACTCTTCAGTAAGGTAGTGGTCCTTCTGGAAAGTGTACTCTCGAAATGATACTTTCTCTAGACTTGTCAATTTTGGTGCAATGTCATCCAAAAAGGTCCTTAGACAACTGCAGCCTTCCTCTTGACACCCAACAGTCATCTCCAACTCTTTCAGGCTTGACAGTTCGATACAATTGTCGATGAATTCCGAAGTCAGTTCCCTCAGAGCCGTGTTATAGTCGTTCACACCGTGTATATGGTTGAATACAAGCCTGTTCAAGTTCAGTTTTGTCATTCCAGCCTCTGAAAGTCGCTTGAAGAGCCTCAAACTTGCAAATTCTTCATCCACCACGACTAACTCTTTCAGAGATACCAGCTTATCTAGCGGTGGCAGATCCAAAGCCTCGGAGTACCTATGTAGCTTCAATGTCAATGACTCGAGCGGTTGTAGTTCTGCAATCTCACCGAGGTTATCTGTGATACAATTTTTCATAGACGGCGTGTTGAAGGCCTTGACTCGTTCATCAAACAAGTTCAGTTGCTCAATATTTGGACAGAACTTCTCAAGAGCTTCGACAACACTATCGAGACATTCAGCGTCACCGTCATCTGTGAACACGTCGTCATATATCGTGAACTCACGTACATAATGGCCGTACTTCACCAGGCTCTCCACAAGCACAGCACATTTGAGATAGATGAGGTAGTCGTTCTGGTCTTCCCGCTTCAACATAGAGCTCAGTCCACTGACCTCTGTTCTCAGCGACCCAATAAACCAGCTGTCATCATGAAGATTCGGATTCCTCCTCACGTAGATCTTCCTGTACAGCTTTCTCATACACGGCTCGAGAAACCTCTTCTTGGAACACGCCAAAGCAATCACATCGCTTTGCGGTAGAAAGGATATAATCCTGTCCACTACATCACAGGGCAGAGACAACATCACTCCACTATCAGCACTCACAACTGCTATTCTACACACTGACGGAGAGAACAGGAGAGCATACCGGGTGTAATCTGTCATCAGCTCATCAGCTCATCACCACCAAAATGGCCCGAGGGGATGGGCACCCCAACAATAGTGGGCCTACCGAAAATAAAATTGGGTGATTACGTAATATCACCGTCTCTTTCTTTCTCTCTTGCCCCTCATAACTTCACCAGCTTTCATAAGTGAACAATGAGTATGAGATAAGTGGATGAGCGGCTAATTTACCACCACCAAACATCGCTAATGAGACTGTTTCTAAGACCACTACAGCGACAGCTGTTCTCTACAGTACATAGCGTCCAAATAAAGGCCAATAAGTTGCCACCAAGGCCCAAGATCAATGAGGATGAAATAACTGAAGTGTTTCTCAAAGGCGGTACGGGACCTGGAGGGCAGAAGATCAACAAGACGAACTCAAAGGTACAGTTGAAGCATCTACCAACTGGTATTGTTGTAGAGTGTCAGGCCACAAGGTCGAGAGAGCAGAATCGTAAGAAAGCGAGGGAAATTCTGGCGATGAAGGTCCAACATTTGTACGATCCTGAGAACAGCAGAACAAGCGTATTGGAACAGAGAAGAATGGATCAAGCGCGGTCAAAACAGAAGAAGACCAAGAAGAAACACCATGTGCTTGCAGAGGAGAAAGCACAGAGGAAATTACAGCAAGAACAGGAGGAGCTTGAGTTTCTGGTGTCATTGATGAAGCAGAAAGAGTAGACAGGGCCTACAAAATGGCCTTTGTATTTGTAAAATGTGACTTAATTAACGCGGTTTTATAAAATAGAAATGAACTTAAGCGGTGGAAACCGCAGTGGTGTGGATTGGGATGGTCTTCTCCATACCGGTGTTTGCCCTAGAGAAAGATGTATAGCGGTCGAATGGGTTCTTTCTCTCCAAATCGTACTCTGGGTTATGGGAATGTTCTACTTTCAGGTAGAGTCTCTTGAAGTACTTGTACATCTCACATCCAGCCCAGAAAGCAACAGTGTAAGCAAAGGCAATACCCCACTCCTTACCGATAGGACCGTGCAAGAACACTTTGTCATTGATGACTGGGATATAGACAACAGGGAAGCAAGAGATGAATGCTCCGATGACAGACCAGAACAAGAACTGATTACCCCAAAGATCTTTGAAAACCTGTGTGTATGGTGTGTCAGTATCTGGCTTCATAGCAAACAGAGAGCGTCTCATATCAATGACTTCCCAAGCCAGAATCAAAGCCCCCCATGTCATGGTAGCAAAAGCACACGAACGAGCACGGAACACCCATTTACAGACATCACTAGGACCGTTGTTACAGTCATAACCGAATTGGGCATCACCAAAGCCATACATAACAGTGGTGAACGAAGCCAAACAAGCAATTGTCAAAATGACACCATAGATGAACAGATCGATAAGCATTTCCCAGGAAAAGACAGACTCCTTGGAAGGTTTCGGGTCTTTTTCCATAACGTCAGGTTGAGCAGCCTCAACACCCAAACCCATGGCTGGGAAACATGAAGTAACAACAATGATCCATAAGACTTCAACTGGGGATAATGGGAAGACAGACACATCATTCTCGTCTTTGAAGACCAAACCAATCATCAAGAACAAAGCTTGACAGACGTTCTCAGCCAAAAGTTGTAGCACAAACTTCTGAATGTTATCGTTCATTCTTCTACCTTCTTCTATAGCATTGATGATAGAGGCAAAGTTATCATCACTCAAAACGATATCAGAGGCATCTTTGGCAACGTCTGAGCCAGAAATACCCATCGCAATACCAACATCAGCTTTCTTCAAAGATGGAGAATCATTGACACCATCACCAGTCATGGCACAGAACTTGTTACGACGGTGCAACGCATCGATCATTCTGACTTTAGTCTTTGGAGAACAACGGGCGATGACCAACGGTAAAACTGGTAATTTGTCGATAGCTTCATCGCTCAATTCGTCAAATTGCTGAGCAGTCATGACCATAACATCAACAATCTCCTGAGAGTAGTTGTAAAGGTTATGTGGTAAGATACCAACCTCTTGGGCAATGGCCTTCGCCGTACCAGGGTGATCACCAGTTAACATGTGGACATTGATACCGGCTCTATGACACTTCTTCACTGCACCACGAGATTCAAGACGAGGAGGATCATAGATACCAACCAAACCCAGGAATGTCAAGTCAGACTCCACATTTTCACGGTCGGTGATGTCAAAAGAGCTTGGAACAGTCTTGTGAGCAAACGACAAGACACGTAAACCTTCAGAAGACATGGCATTCATGTTTTCCTCAATGACCTTAAGATCTTTATCAGTCAAAGGCGCAAGAGCACCATCGACATACCAGTTGACACAGCTTCCCAACACACGTTCGACAGCACCCTTTGTATAGATGAGCTTGTGATCCGGATCTGAGACTTTTGAGTAGATAGCAGACATCTTTTTAACTGAGGAATCGAATGGGAATTCAGCAAGATGCTTGTATGGCGCATCTTCACCTTCAGTGAACTGTTCACGAGCATAGTTGTTTCTATGTGCAAAGACTTGAATTGCAATTTCCGTTGGATCCCCGTGTGCTTTCCAATCCCCCTGTTCATCTTGGAAAACAGTGGCAATGTTAGCCATTGTAGCTGTCTCCAACCACTTGTTGAACAGATCATTTGGCTTTAGGTCCTGGTATGCCGAGTCCTTCTCATCTTGGGATTGAGATAGATCATATGGGGACAACACCTGGAACTTAACCTCACCAATAGTTGGGTTGAAAGGCTCTTGTGAGTTTATCACTTGATAAGTACCAACAGAAGGGATCCAACACGATTTGACAATCATCTTACCTTGAGTCAGAGTACCAGTTTTATCAGAACAAATGTCATTGATAGAGCCTAGAGCCTCCAAGGAGTCCAACTTTCTTACAATGACATGCTTGTTGGACATAACCTTTGCACCGACAGACATGGTGATTGTTAAAACAACAATCAAAGAGGATGGAATCATAGAAATAGCAACACAGATGGCATAAATGGCAACTTCACTTGTTACAACAAACTTCTGAGAAGCCATCACAATGATGGCAAATATGACAGCAATGACAAACAAAATCAGGGCCAACTTGGATAGCTTTCTGGACAACGGAGTACCTACGGTGGTACCCAAAAAGGTTCCAATAGCATCCTTGGTGATATTCCACAAGTTTCTCATTGTCGAAGTATTTTCGTCACCTTTTAAGGATCTTTTGGTTCCTTTCAAAGACTGGGCAATCTCACCAATTTCAGTGTTGAGACCAGTCTTAACAGCAATACCTGTCGCACGACCCTTTGTAACGATGGATGATGAGAAGGCCATGTTGAGACGATCACCGACGCCAATGACGTCGTCGTAGACAACTGTCTGATCTTTAGCAACTGGTAAGGATTCACCGGTGAGTAGCGCTTCATCAGTCTCAAAATTCAAACAGTCAACGATTCTGATATCCGCAGGGACAGTGTCTCCAACATTGACGAGGACTATGTCACCAGGGACAACGTATTTCGTAGCAATGGTGGTCAAATCGCCATCTCTGTAGACTTTTGCAGTTGGGGAGGACAATGATTTCAACGAGTTCATGGTCTTTGAAGCATTGTACTCCTGTTGAGAGCCGATGGCAACGTTAATAAAGACGACGAAGGCAATAACACCACCAGAGATCCAATCTCTGACACCAAAACAGATAACCATCGAGATGAAGAGCACGAGAATCATCGCATTGAACGTCTGATGGATGACGATACTGGTGAGCGAGATCTTCTGGTCATCACCGAGAGTATTCTCACCAAATGCCACCAACATCTCCTCGGCTCTCTTCGTGGATAAACCCTCCAACACGTTCGTGCTGAAGAGCTTCTCCACTTGCTTAACCGTCATACGGTAGTGCTCATAGTCTTGAGGCCGAGAGCCATACTCATCTGCTGATACCTTGGACACCTCTTTTGACAGTGCAGTCGTATTACGCTTTAACGAATCATTCTGAGCCATACCCTCTAGTAGATATTACCAAGCAAAGAACAATTCACACTGTGTAATTATTTGGATGATGGAACGCTATTGTTGAGAAGTTCAGTATGAATTACCGAGTGCTCTAGGGCTTTATATATCTTTCTCCATCTGTGGGCAATCTACATAATATGGCTCCAACCAATAAATAAGGCAGTGACTAAGTGCATACACATACATGGACATGCATAAACGCACATGTTATACATTGAGCAAGTTAAAAAAACCGTCGATTCTTTTTTCCCACTGTGAATTTTCAACCTGTTCTGTAAGCAATTTGAGGTGGTGTGCAGAATTGTGTTAGTCAGGATAAGCAACTTCTACCAGGTTATTATTGACTCAATGAGCTGATATTTACAAACAAATCAACTTTAAGATTATATTTCAGTGAAGGAGATAGCCAAATGTTTACACTGGGAAAAAGTACGCCAGGGGATTGAAGAAGATCCACGTGGATGAGGTTCAACGAAGTTGAAGTCTTGGCTAGGGAAAATTTTGTTATGTAACGCACTGTTTTTTCTTAGCATTGTGATTAACCAAGTCTTCTTGGGGTTCAATATTTCGTTAATAAGTACCGAGATGATATTGAAATTCAGTTTTTAAGATGTTGAGCCCATGTTTGTCCTGGGATAATCGCCACAATTGGCACGTTTTTCATTCATTTCATTGGCTTCTTGCTTTATTTGTTGCTTGAGTGATGCCTTGGAATACATCTAGTGAATCCATTAATCAGAGAACAGACGTACTTGTACAGACACCGTATAGTATTGAGTCACACGACACAGGGCATTTGAAAAAACCCCAGTCTTTAACCACTGTTTAGCCCTAATACGGCCAGTTTTGTATTTGGTGAAGTTGCTACGCGAGGGGATAGTACAAGATACGACAACGTTAATGATTACTAGCTACCGGCCTTAGATCTACTTCAAAATGAGCAGATACCAGTCTCTTGAGGCATACTCCATTCCGACGAATCCAAAGAATGGTGCCCAATCACAGGTATATTGTGATCCCACCTTTGTACCTGAAAACTTGGGGTCATCGACATATTTCGCTCGTCAAATTCGGACTCTGCTGCAGCATGCAACATGTTAACGGTGCATGAATTTGATCTTTGGTTGCAATATGCAACCATTTTCGTTTTTTCCCCTTTTCTTGTTGAAGCCGGGTAACTCTCTTGAAAGAAAGTGTTTACATAATGTATTAGTAAGCTTACGTAAGAGGGAATTTGAGAACGTTGAACGAGACAGCGCATCATCACACACAAGCAGCTTGTGTATAAAACGTAGAGGGAAAATAGATAAGCAAACGACTAAAAGCAGTGGAATCCAGATGTACTCGAGAAATGAGATTTTGGTGGTTGTGGGATCAGTCGTTCTGCGAAGCGCAATCTCGCTTTGCCTCCCTGGTGTCTCAAAGACTCTACAGTCATCGATCCAGCTCTCAACATTGATGACCTCACATGCGTCCTTGTTGGAAGGTATATACCTACAGGAGCTTGGACTAGATCCATATGACGGAGGATTGGTGCACCAGGCGCCACTACTGGTGTCGTTAATGTCACAGTTACAGGGAACATACTATCTTCTGTACCCGCTAGTTGATGCGTACATCGTCATCACACTGATCAAGCTTTCCAAAGCTAAAAATTTAAAGCTTGCACCTTGGATTATTGGTGCCAGCTATGCCTTCAACCCTATAGCCGTACTGGCTAACCAGGCCAAGTCAAGCATGATCTTTACAAATGCATCCATTGTTAGTGCTCTGTGCTATGCGGTTGAAGGGTACGCATCTCTGAGTGCTCTATGGATTGCAATTGCATCATATCTGAGTTATACACCAGTTTTCCTCATCATCCCTTTGACAAAGGTCGTGGCAAAAGCTGGGAATGTACTGACTTTCATCTCCGTGTTGATCTTGTCTCTGGGGTTTCTAATCGGTACAAGTTATCAAATAACTGGAGATTGGAAGTTTTTACACTCCACTTATATGACGGTGATTTCATTCTCTAAAATTGCTCCCAATATGGGACTATGGTGGTATTTCTTCACTGAAATGTTTGACTTCTTCATACCATTCTATACAATGGTATTTTCCCTATACAACGTTGCTTTTGTCGTTCCAATAGCGTTGAAAATAGAAGGCTTGTTTGCCTTTGTGATGACCATTGGATGGTTGGACTTTAGCAAGCCATATCCTGAATTGACAGATTTACCGTTATATCTGTCATTGCTATTGGTTTTGGAGCCATGTTTCCCTTATCTGGCTTATGTATTGCTCTCTGGCCTCTTGTTCTTGCATTCGATTATACTGGCTCCAATCTTTTATCACTTGTGGATAGACTTAGGGTCTGGTAATTCCAATTTCTTCTACGCAATCACACTCGCCTATTCCTTAGCGATGGCAACGACCATTGGTGACTTCCTATGGGCGTATGTTCAAATGTCCTACCATGCTGATCATCCAGAGGAGAAGAATGTGAAATTATCACAACTATGAGGTTTGTTGTACATGGTGACTTATGTAGCTACAATGTACAGTAACATCTGATGAAATCGTTGGTGATTTATGGTATAACTGAGTAAGCCAGCTTCAATAGAGGTGATGTGCTTAGACCTGTGTGATTTCCAGCGGGCTCCAGTGGGCTCCAGTGGGCTCCCGTAGGCTCAAACTAGCGGTTGCCCCTTCCTAAACAGACTAATCGCGCCGTTGTGGCCAAGGCGTGGTTGCACCAAGTTTTAAGCGAAATACCGAAGCTGCATTCCAAATCCTAATGAGCTCTAATGAGAATCCCTTGCTGCCCACTGTTTAAAACCAGTGAAAAAAGCGATGTTTTTAATGCAGGCCCGGGCAACCCCCAGTAGATAATTAACAAGTGGATAGGCCCCTCATTAGCAAAAATTATGGGCGAATCCATACCGGGAAGCGTTAAAACGTCACATTACTCCTTGAGCGTTGTTCTCAAGGACCCTAAACCACTTTTCTACCACCCACAGCGGAGATTTTACACCTACAACGACAGTGTGGCGGGACAAGTGCTGCTTGAAGTGAACAAAGATGTCGCTGTTAAGGACATTCAGGTGAAGCTGTGCGGGATGTCTCAGTGTACTGTTGTGCGGGAAAGCAGATCCTATGATGGAAATGAGTGGAAGACAAAGAAAGAGAGCGATACGGCGAACCATGAGGTGCTGTATGACGTTGAGACAGTATTCCCTCCTCATAACGATGTTGAGGTTGCTGTTGCTGACAAGTTTACACTGATCAAGGGCAAGTACGTGTACGATTTCTCGCTTAGAATCCCTACACTGGCGCACTGTGGTGATGAAGATACGAGACTACACTCGAACAGATTCACCTCGTCTTATGAACGGCCAGGAGATGAAAGTAAGCATGGTATTGACTACTCGTTACGCCATTTACAGGCTCCTTTACCTCCCAATTTCAATGCTGGCTGTGTGAACGGAGATAGTGCTCTCATAACGTATCGCTTGAAGGTGTCTGTTCATAGATCGAGCAAGTTTGCATTCACTGGTAGAGTGGTTGTGCCGATTGATATCAGACAGCCGGGCCCACCTTTGGATCATTACATTTCAAGAACGGCACTTTCAAGGTTCTCACAGACAAAGTTGATTGATACGATATACCAAGGAGAACAGGCCCTCTCAAGGACACAACGAATGAAGGATTGGTTCCGTAAGACAGAGAAGAGACCACCTACACAACTGAAGTTAAAACTTTTCACCAAACCTCTCATCGTTCCTTCGATGCACAACTTCCACTTGTACCTGCTTACATCGTATGCTCTGGGGGACTTTATGAAGGAGGTACCTGTGATATTCCTGAGGTATTTGGAGATCACGCTGATTCAAAAAGTTGATATTTGGGCGAGGAAGTTCAACGATACTTTCTTTTGTCAGAATGTATTAGTGAAGACCTCAGAGTCTAAGGAGATTCCCATGGTGGATGCTGTTTCGGTGAAAGATGAAGGTATGTTCAAATCACAAGTTGACTTGTCACATCTGTTGAACGAGGTAGATCTTGAATCAATTCCACCTTCTTTCACAACGTGTAACATTGGAATGACATATGATCTCAAAGTTGTCATGAAGTTTAGCAGTTCATCAGACAGCTGGTTCTCTGATATCGAAACGTTTGAAATGCTTGTTGGGGTGACAGTGGCTGGACCTCTAGTGGAGACTGGTGAACTCAACTCTGAGCCACTAGAGCTCGCTGAAGATGTGCCACAGGCAAAGTTTATGGGTCCAGTTAAGGAATCGAGAGATGCTCTGACTCGCACAGAGACCAATTGCTCCAAGTGGACAGTTGATTATGAGGAGAAGGATACAAATCCACCAGCGTATGAGGCTTGAAGCGAGTCGGGTATTCTATTCCATGCACTTGTAATGCAGTAGCTGAATGCTCGACCAAAAGTCCTTTGTTCTGGACTAAGTATAGAAACTATTATTACTCAGTTAACGGAAGGTTCTAATGGATTATTCACTTGCGGGTGTGATAGACGTACATTGTGAATGACAATTGCCTTAGAACTCAAGCAAATTTGTGCTAAACAGCACTATCGATTGAGACACTAGTCAAGGCTATGAATACCTAGTGACTTTATGGAGTAGTAAACTTGTCTTGTGGAAAATTCTACTACATGATGTGAGAATGACTGTAGAACAACACCACATGTATCATAAGAACGTTTCCATTGGAATATCTGCTGTCCAAGTGCAATTAAGCCATAGCTTTTAAATATTCAGCGTCAGCTCTCTTGAACAAGGGAATACCCCATAAAAAGCTTGGTTATACAAAAGTGACGTAACACATTCTCTGGGATGTATTAAACAAGAGAAAAAGAGGCTGTATATAGTCTGAATTAAATATCCAAACCACAAGCAGTTTGGATTGTTGGTTAGTGATAACGAGTTGTGGAAACGTTTATTCCTTTGAAGACCAATGGAATTGGCAATGGCATTGGAAAACACAATTTGCAAATCAACTTATCTATTAAGGGTGGTTTTGGAACAAACCAAGCCACTGAGAGACTCTCCAAAGAAAGGATTCTACAGATATGGCGAAAGAATTGAAGGTAAACTAATCCTTAAAACATTTGGTAGGATTTTTGTTAAGAGTATTCATGTTGAGTTGAGAGAGGCACCACAATGTATAGAAGCTGCATCTCAAGCGGAATCGCAGCTCAACTCAGAAAAAGACTCCATTCCATATCTAAACTTGGATAACAACATGTCAGTGCACGAGTCTTTCAAAGAAGTTCAAACAGTCTTCCCACTTGAGAACTACATAGAGAGCGGTGTTCTTGATGGTGAATATGAATTTGAATTTTGTCTAAAGATACCAGATTTCAGAGATCACGACAACGATGATATAGAGAAGCATTCAGAGCAATCCAGTTCCTCTTACGATTTTCAGATTTTCCCGCTCTGTGAGAATGATGAGAAGCTTTTCCATCTACCGCTGGATTCACTGACACCATTGAATATCGAATCTGATGATTATGAAAGCGAAGATAATCTACAAGTGAAGTATGAGCTCTGTGTGACATTACGAGAAAACGAGTCCGATGAGTATGGCAAAACAACAGTGCCAATTACAATCAGAATACCGGGATTATCTACGGAACACCATCTTTATGGGTCCTGGCTTGTACAGACCTCTAAAGTCCAGAGTCTTAAAGTACCTTTTAGAGAGAAAAGAGATACAAAGGTTTGCAGTTGGATCCAGCGAGGTATGAAGAAAAGGTGTTTAGATCTGAAATTGGTCTTTTATATCGACCGGCTATTTCTCCATCGACAAAGAACTTCAAGCTTTATTTGCACACAACACAGAGTCTTGATGACGATGCCAACCTGCCATTGATCTACATGAGACTGAGTGACTTGAGATTTACTCAAAACTTTGAATGCATACCCAAGAACACAACTAAAGAGACAAGACCAAGAAAGACAACCAGTGGGCATATATCTTCACACACCAGAGAGCTTGACTGGAGCACTGCAGAGCCTCTAGCTAACGACGAGGTGTTCAAATCATGTATTGATCTATCTTATTTATTGAGCCACATAGATTCTCAAGAGCTAAAAACTTCATTTCATGTGCATAGCACATCAAAGATCTATGAATTATCCATAACGTTGAAGATCAGTGCTTCACCGGCCAGCTGGTTTGCAACGTCTAAGAAGCTACACATATGCACTGATGTTGTCATTGACTCCTGAACCAGAAGCCTGCTATGTAAAGGGATCCCTCTAATGTACAGCGTTCTTCCTAACCGTCCAGTGTCAAGAATTTGTAAGCCATCACTATAGGCAGAGCGCTTAGCAGAGCTCGTAGCAGCGCTCTTTAGCAGAAGCTAAAGTCCCCCACCGGCTTTCTCCTAATGACGAACCGCAGTTGGTGCTAACGCTGAGCCTTGTTTGGTAGGCTCAGCGGCCAGACCCAGGAAAATTATATGACCCTCCCACTAGCCTTTCTGGCCACAAAAAACCTTACGAAACAGCACAAAGGGCGACGACCCGACCGGATGACAAACCACCAAGAGAAAAGTGGCGTAGCTAGAGCCCATGGGCTTATAAACCAGTGCGATCTGTTGCACAGCGGGACATCACTCTATGCATGGACATGCATATTAATGCATGAATTACAAACGGGAATGCCTGAGAGATGATGCATGTTGCAGTTTAGGATTTAAGGTCTGTGGCACATTAACTTTATACGTCAAAAGTCTAACGCTAATAACGGCTATACGGGCTATGATGGTGCGTTAGATGGGGGTTTGTATACATACTGATGCATGAGACATAAGATGGGGGGGGTGACAAAGTGATGATGGATGTGTATATGGGTGTAATTCAGAGGGAAAATTGGTATATAAGAGATGCTCTCGCTATGGTATTTGGGGAGGGGGGTTGGAGATCCAATGGTGCATGCAATAGTACAAGCGTAACTGTGATAAAAATAAACCACGAATGTCATACTTCCCAGGTCATAAACCGGTGATAACTTCACGCTTCCATCTTCAGTTGTTCCTGCTCAAGAAGAGTGAGACTAACACGGGGTTGGCACGGTTGGGCAGGCCAATTGAAGGTAAGGTGGCACTGAAAGTATTTCAAGGTTTGCCAATCAACAGTATTGAGGTTGAGATATGCGGTAGATCAGAAACAAAGATACACAAGACCATTCTGTCAGTTCCCTTGGGGAAAGCTGAAGTTATGAATCAGACTCTGTTACACAATACGGTAGTGCTGTTCCCAAGAAGTGAACAAGAGCTACGTTCTTCGAACGTTCTTAAGCCTGGCGATTACCAATTCGACTTCTCCATCCACTTCCCTGCGTTCATGGAGAATCCACAGGGTGAACAGAAGAGGCATTATTATCGCTATCCAAGCCGTATCTCAAATTTGGCAAACAGATCCATGATTCCACCGAGTTTCCACATTTCTGAACTCACCGACAAGCTGAACATTGCCTATGAGTTGAAAGTCACCTTGAGTCGTCCCAAGAGATTCCACTCAAATGCACAGATAGTTGTACCAATAAACATGGCACACGTTCTTCGTGAGATCAGTTTTGAACAGTATAGTCTTCACGCATTCGGTGAAATGGTTACTAGCACTAAAACCATTGGAGCCAGGTTAGAGACTGACCCGGACCTGACCAAGAGGGACAAGCTGTGTGCTTTATTTAAGAAACTGGATGGGAGCTCAAATGTTGAGATGAGGCTGAGATTCTCGAGCCCCGAACGTTTACTCCTCAACGTGAGGCCCAAATTTAAACTAATACTCGAGACTTCCATTGATAGCGAGTTCAAACCCTTCCCATTGTTGTACATAGGGTCCCTTGAGGTCAAGCTGTTATCAAGAACAGAGGTTTATACGCAGAATCTCAACCACTCTTACGATAAGAGTGTGTCGTTGCTAAGCCTAATAGGTCCTTTCGAGATTCCAGCGTGGAGGCTGAGAAGATTGGAATCACAAGCTGATGGCTTCAAATCGCAGCTGGACCTCTCCAGTTTGATGGATGGCGAGCGATTCCCACAGATCACTACCTTACCCAGTTTCTCCACTGGAAACATCAGACATTGCCATTTCATCCAAGTTGGTATCACAGTTACAAACAATGACAGCTTGCTTGTATCAGACAAAGAGGTCATCCAAGCAACCCAACCAGTCTCAATACTCGGGGGCTCTTCCAATTCCATAAATCAAAGCTTAACAGATCAAATGCTGATTGAACAGAGAAATCAAAGCAAGCTTACAAGGATTAACTTTGATGAGTATCTCAAAGGTTATTCTGAAGAGCAGCACTTATTACCTCGTTATGAGAGGTGAGTCATTTATACATCACGGAAGATGAGAGGGGTAAAGTGAGGAGGAGGGGGGGCGCAAAGCATTCTTTCAGCCTTCAACGTCATACCAGGGGTTGTGTTCATTAAGCAAGGTGCTGTAGTTGTTTTTATCTTTATGTAAGCGTGGTGCATGTTGATGATGAGCGTAACGTTATTAGCCGTTGAGAAGCGTTTTAGTGCGTCTCTTGGTGTTTCTCTTTGACGACTTTAATCATTGTTAATTCATAGGCGGAAAGCCCTGTTCAAACATCACTTTGAGCCTGTAGACGCCACTTTCCCAGGGGATCCACTCTTTCCCAGGAATGAAGGTTTCTACTGTGTTTCCCAGCTGGAGAGAGAGAGAGAACTCACCAGCGGTGAAGAGAGACATATGGAGCGGAAGCGTAGCTGGGACAGAGCGTAGCTGGGACGGAGCGCGGGTTTCACCACCCAATGCGATCTAATGCCGTAGTGGGCTCAAATTCCAGTCTCCACTAAAGTAAACAACCACAACAAGGCGGTGGTGTAGCGGTGCGGTTTCCTTTGGCTCTATTAACAAAAGAGAAGCGTAATCTCAGCGAGAGGGATATCATCTAGTGAGAATCACACGTGATTGGCGAAAGAAGTGCGTTCTGATCTGGTTGCGCTATCTTATCTTGTAAGCGTGTTGAGTGTGCCGGTAGTGAACAAGACAGCGAGATCTAAGGACAGAGACAGCATTTTGATGACGAATCGTCCGGAGAACCACAACAACCGCAGCGCCACTGCCACTACATCTGACTTTACCGTGGATGTGTGTATCAAAGAGCCTAAGAAGATCGAGTCCATACCGCAGAGGAGGTATTACACGTATAATGACACTGTTGAAGGCCAGGTGAAGTTGAAGGTGATAAACCCCGTATCTGTGAGGAATATCCAGGTGAAATTGGCGGGAGTATCAGAAACAAGGCTAAGTCAGAACGTTGAGGTGTTGACGTCCAACCTGAGGAGAGAAGTTGAGAAGTTAAGGCACCAACTGTTGTACGACCTCGTGACTATCTTCCCACCTCATAACGTTGCTAATGTGTCTAAGAATGACAAGTTCACTTTGATTCCAGGAGAATACGCATATGATTTTGCGCTGAAGATCCCCTTCTTATCTCACTGTGGAGATGAAGAAACCAAGAAACACTCGAATGTGTACACGTCTCCTTATGAGGCACAGGATAAGGAGAAACTAGAGTGCCGTCGATGTGAGACTCGTCATATTGAAGAGCCATTACCACCTTGTTTGGAAATCAACAGAATTAGAGAGTCTGTGAGGATCACTTATCAGTTGAAAGTGTCAGTTCATCGCCCAGGGATGCTGACATCCACAACAAGGGCCATCGTACCTCTAATGTTCAGACCACCTGGGCCGACCCTCAGCTTGTTCAAGAACTCTCCCTTCATGGAGGAAGTTTCAACAGTACGGACGTTAAAGGCAAGATTACAGGGTGAGCCAATACCTTTGAAGAGGGAGAGATTCCGTGAGATGTTTTCATCAACTACAAAGAGACAGTGCGTTGATACGAGACTGAAACTGCTCTACAAACCCACATTGGTTCCACACCAGGATAACGTTCAACTCCTGTTACAGACATCTGTGAATAGTGACATGAAACCTCCTCCCGTCTTGTACTTGAAATCGATCGAGGTGATACTGGTTCAGAAGCTGGTTATATACACACAGACTTTTATCCACGTCGTTGAACAAGATCAACGGCTGTTGAAATCGACAGAGACCAAATTACTATCAACACTAGGTGCGACAAAGGTGAAAGAAGATACTGGAAAATTTCAATCAGAGATAGATCTAACTAGGT
The DNA here is from genome assembly GCA_030569715.1 of Williopsis samutprakarnensis. Lineage (NCBI taxonomy): Eukaryota > Fungi > Ascomycota > Saccharomycetes > Phaffomycetales > Wickerhamomycetaceae > Williopsis > Williopsis samutprakarnensis. The sequence goes on from JAJMLQ010000136.1 coordinate 40,075, forward strand.
CATTGAAGGACATATCACTGGATCAATTCACTCCATCTTTCAGAACTTGTAATGTAATGTTGAGCCATAGATTACGTGTTGTCGTGAATGTTAGTGGTATCGAGGATAGCTGGTTCTCTGCTGGTGAATCAATGAAGATCGAAGTTCCTGTTGCTCTTAGTGGTGAACCCGTCACCGAAGATGAACTAACAGAGATGATTGGGGAGTCATATATAGATTCACCTCTTTATCACATCCATTCAACTGAAGAGGAACAACTACCAGAGTACGAACAGTAAGTAAGTAATTATACACACCACGTGACTTGATATCTCACAATCACGTGATGTTTGTTTACATTTCATTTTGTATGGTTGAAACATCGCGTTAAAGTCCAGATTGCTTTGTTTTGTTGTAAACAAATGAACAGAACAGCCATAATTAACCGTTTACGATGACAACACCAAGAGAGAAAATACAGCATCTTAGAGAGCAGAGTCAGAAGACAGAAGCTGCTAAATCAAGGCAAACGTTGGGTGCTTCGTTATCGAGTCTTAGCTCGACAGCACCAGATTTGGCAGATCCGAATCAGCTTGATGATATCGTCACTGGCTATACGGATAGATTTGACAGACTTCAATTCCTCTTTCTTGAGCAGGAGGCAAAGGAGCAGTTCTTCAGGCTGGTGCTGGAGCAGAATGACAAGATTATTGACCAGAGTGCGATACTGGATGTGATGGAGAAGGCGAAGAATTACAAAACAGTGTTGGACAGAAAGGCAGCAAAGACACAAGCGACGACGCAGGAGATAAAGAACGTTGCACAGACGTGGTTCTCCCTTTATAACAGACTCGAGGAGTCGTTATTACAGTTGGAAGCGAACGAAGTGTCGTTGAACGAGAAGAAAACTGCCCATTTGGAAGAGTTGACGAAAGAGGCAGAGCGGTACAAGGAAGATGACCCTACTGTTGACACGTTGGCTAAGATGGATATCCCAATGAAGGACTTACTTGTTATATCCAACGTTGAAAACAAGATCGACACCATTCATTCTCAACGACTCAAGATCGAGGAGAGTGTCCGAGGCTTAAAAGATCGTGTCGATGCTACGAAGCAGACGATAAGGACTAACGAAGAGTTTCGGGATAGATGTGAAGCTGAGGCTGCCAAACTAGATCAAATCATTATAGATCTTCAACGAGTTAACAGCCAATTGAGTTCTGAACAAAAAGAGCTCATTTCAAAGGAGAGCAACTTGACGAAATTGACGGCAATTTGGTGTAACTTAACGCAGATTGACGACTTTAAAGTCGTTGAGAATGAAGTTGGTTTCAAATTTACAGAGTTCCCAGAGAGTCGCATCACTATGAGAATACAAGGGGAGAAATTAATCTCTCTGCAGTGTAACAATATTGACAAAGAGCAGCTTCTACGGATTGAAAACCTTGCCAACAAGTCCAAGCATCCATTGTCAACAGCATTTGAAGAGGTATACAAAGCACTAATCTCGTAATGGAATGACGTTTCGATTGTTCTGTATATAAAAAACGTATGAATGTGTGTGGTTATTTTCTCTTCATGTCTAGTTACAGGTCAAATGATTAGCAAAAGGAGACTCCAATGAAACTGCCCTATCGTTATCCAGCACGAATTGATCAATGTTCATGATTCCTCCTGAGTTTCATCCAATGACAACGTTTGCAGTCTCTCTTTAAACAGTTTTCCGTCAAATGCACCTGATGATGATGCTCTTCTCCCCCAGCCTGTCGGCTGTCTCTTGAGGAAAGCACCGACAGCACCGAGATAACCTTCATGTCTCAGGAAATACGCTGTTTTCTCTCCTTGTGACCAGAAGTTGATGGCGTACGACAACGTATGCATCGTCTGGGGATGTCCTCTTATGTAGGACCCTCCAAAGTATATGTGTTTCAAATTGTGAATCTTCGCCTGTAAGTATGCAATTTGTCCAATGTTGTTTGAAATGGCGTATAACAACGATCTAGATATATCTTGAGGGTTGAAATGGCTCTTCCTCTCTTCACTACTGTTTCCAAACTTGTTATTGAACACCTTACCAAAGGATGACGCGATGGTTGTTGATTTGAGCCCAATCTTGTTGTAATCCGTTCCATAGATGTCACCAACCAACATATCAACGTTAGTGTTATCACCTTGGGCAGCGTTGTCCAGCATCTCATCATAGGAAGAAGCATCTGTGAGCAGTGACAACAACCCCCATAGAGTACCACCTCCTAACGATGAGCCACCAACACGTGTGAACGTCGAAGGTCCGGTGACTTTGATCATAGAGACTCCAGAGCCAATGTTCACCAGGAGATATGGATAAATCTCCTTTCTATCGTTGACAAACTGCATTGGGTTTTGTTCTGTGTACATGAATACCTCATTGGGTATCTCTGTGATGAAGAAGTCCAATCCAACAATTAGGCACTCCATCTCATCCTCTTTGGTAACGTCAACACCTAGGTCGGATTTCAGCTTGTCGTAAAACTTCACGCTTCCACCTCCAGTGGCCATGATATGGACCTTCTTCTTGTAGAACTTGATCAACTTGTGGATGAACTGTATAAAGTCGTCAATCTTCTCCGTCTCAATCTTGTAAAAGTTCAAGCGACCCCCACGCAATAGGTCAATCGACCCGTTCAGCGTTGTGCTCGAATCGTCAGAGTCTTCAGAGTCGCTCGAGGACTGAGACCCGTTGCCATTAGGCGAATAACTTAGTCTCTTTGTTATTTGCGGGCCTAGGTCTTCGGCACTGTTGTTAACACTTTCGTTGTTCGTGAAGTAGACAATCTTCGCCAATGACCCACCAATGTCCACGGCAATGTGTGAGATGTCGTGCGTTTGGAAGGGTAGCGCAATATCGCTAGTCTCAGGGATCTTACTCGAGTCCTCGTAGAGTACGTCGTCCACTATGAATGCGCCTGTTGTCCTTATGAGAATGGAACCTGGATGCTGTATTGTCGTTTCCATAGCGTCCAACGATGGAGAATGGGGTATCGAGGGCATTTTCTGCATTTTGTCCATGTCTGAATGGGGGAGGGGGACGTGAGGTGATGGTTATGGACAGATTTGGGATCACAAATATGAGTGGATTTGAACAAGGACAAGGACAAGGACAAGACTGTGTTCTTAAAAGCAAGGAAAAAAACCCAGACACTCCCTCTTCAAGTGCTGAAAAAATGACCTTGGAAAAGTTGATATCGGCTCAAGTTTAAAAGCTGTGCAAAAGGGAACTTCCATTTAATCGCGCCGGACGTCGTTTGGGGTCATCGCACTTTTTTCCCTTCTTATTGCTTTTAGAGTCGTTTAGTCCCCGGTTTTTGCAATGTCCGACCTCTCGCTTCTCTAGGTTATTCGGCAATTTTTGTCGGGCCTCTGTGTGGGTTTTACCATTTTTCGTACGCGTGGTTTACTTTTGTTGGGGAGGGTTTTGTCGTTCAGAAATTCTGACCAGAGGATCTCTTCGAGACTTTTGAAGTTGATCTTTGTGTCCAAGTAAGTGATGATCAGACACACTCAGCTGACTACAATTTTGTCACCCATATGAAATATCCACAAATGTCCCTTGTTTACAAAGGCCACACTAACGTCATGTCTTTTTTTCCCTCTTTTTCTGTTATTAGAGGAATTTCTGAAAACCAGTTGAAGAAGATGCTCAGGCCAATGACCAACCGAATGATCTGCAATAACGTTTGAAAGAAGCATTTACAATAAGACTGCCCCACAAACAGATAAAGCCAAACAAATAAACTTTTCAGGCATATAAAGTTTTGTCCACGGTGACGAAGAATTCAAAGTGACAAATTGTGGGGCAAGGTTTTTGTGCCGGTAAGGGCCACGCACATCGCAAAAAAAGCAGACCCAAATGGAGACAAACGGAGATTAACTCAAATGGGAAATGGTTATGAAGCCCGTTCACAGAAAGGACAAAGTAGCAGACAGCTGATGGACAGCTGATGCACATCTTGGACATCTTGGAAATCTTGAATATCTTCAATACGACTTCTACTCCAAACTCCATCAAATTCATCAATTACAAAGCAAAAAAAAAGCCATCATACCAATATGTCAAAATTCGACCTCCCACAAAACTTCACAGAGCTCGTGGCAAAGACATACAACGAAGCTGTTGATCAAGGCGACATTGTCTTCACTGAATCCACCACAAAGTTCATAGAGGATGAGGACTTCCAATTCGCAATCACATTCATTCCTAGTTTGGCCAAAAAGCCAACCCAGGAAAAGGCACAGGAACAGGAGGCTCGTCCAAAGGACTTCAACCCATTCTTGAACCCTGATCCTAAGCTTACCGTTGTTGCTGGATACGCCGACGACTACAACATCCTCTTGAACAAGTTCCCCATCACTCCAAACCACTTGCTCTTAACCACAAAGGAATTCAAGTCTCAAAATGCTCCGTTATCACCAGATGACTTGATTGCATCTCTCAAGATCGTGGCCGAGTTGGAGAAGTCTTCAACCTCGAATGAGAAGTTTATGGGATTTTACAACTGTGGTGAAAACTCTGGTGCTTCACAACCTCATAAGCATTTACAATTCATGAAGTACCCTGACAATTTCACTCCATTCCCTGCCAATATCGCTGCCTCGGAGGAACATTTCATTGCAAATTCCAACAAGGAGCCTCTACAAAGCCCTAAGTTGCCATTTGCACATTTCATCTTACCATTGCCAAAGGATAAGGAGACTCTGTACGATGAGGATTATTTGGTGCTTGCATTCTCGTCTTTGCTACAGAGAGTGATGACAATATTGAGAGATGCTGAGAAGCCAATTGCTTACAATGTTGTCTTTACGACAAGATGGATAATGGCAGTTCCAAGATCTCAACCGTATTACAAGGGCAAATTGGGTATCAACTCTGTAGGTTTCACAGGATTAATCCTGGCAAAGAACCAAGAGTTGAACGACCTTATCTTGGAGGATGGTCCTCTAAAGATCTTGGAGGAAGTTGGATTCCCAAACACTTCTGGCCAACCTACAGACGAGTACCACTACTGATTAGAAGGGAGAAAACTGCTAATGATTCCATTTAATTATATGGGGTTTCATTCACAACAAGGTGATATTCCATGGTTTACCCATGACAACACCTGGGTTCTTAACAACGATGTAGTTCTCCTTAGACTCAACAGACAAATCTTTAGACTCACCAGCCTGCTCAGCAGTTGCACTTTCAATAGAGTCACTGCCCAGAATGATTACTCTCTCCAATGTGTTTGTCACGTCCATTGAGCCGTTCAAGACTTTTGAACTCAAGACACCAGTTTGGAAGCTCAGATAAAGATAGACGAATTCACCATGCTCATAGTCATAAGTTTCTCCATCATCGATATACAACTTCCCTTGTGCCTGGCCATTGGAGTCTAGAGCAACAACAAGTGTATAAGGATCGTACTTCATCAACTTGGATGATCTTCTGTATCTGTCCTTTCTTGGTGTTATGGAGCCATCCTTGATATAAACTGGAATCTTATCCAATGGTGCATCAACTACATGCTCACCATGCCCTTGCAATACTTCAAAGGTGTTGTAATCAAAGTATTTCGAGTCATCTGGAAGATAAACAGCCTGCTTCTCAGCACCTTCCTCAGTAACAGGTGTAACGAGCAAATCACCAATGAAGAAACTGTTTTCAATAGCAAAAGTAGACTCATCTTCAGGGAATCTAAAGAACAGAGGAGTCATCACAGGTGACCCTGTCAAACTCGACTCATAGAATTTTGTATACCAAAGTGGTAAAAGCGAATAACGCATCTTAACAGCATCTCTCATCAGAGAAGTATATGGTTCACCAGCGATCCACGGTTCTCTTCTTCTAGCATCGATGTGTGCATGTGCTCTAAAGAATGGATACCAAATACCAGCCTGGTACCATCTGGTCAACAGCTCCTTGGAAGGATTACCAAAGAATCCACCAACATCGGCACCAGAAAATGGCATACCGGCGAGGTTTTGGGTCAAAATCATCGGGATACTGATCTTGAGATATTCCCATTTGGACATGTTATCACCAGTCCACATAGCAGCTGTTCTCTGGGATCCAGAAAAGTAGGCACGAGTCAGAATAAAGGGACGTTTGTTCCCGTAACGGGCTTTCATAGCTTCAAACGTTGCCTCGTGGTATGTCATTCCATAAATGTTATGGTCAGATCTAATCTCAACATTCTCATGTGTGATTAGATCCTTTGGAGAGGTCGTTTCAGGACCTGAGAACACCGATGGCTCGTTCATGTCGTTCCAAATATGAAGATTCGTGGCATTGCCAGAGAATGCTGTGTTGTTCTGGAACAGAGTTGTCCAATACTCCACCGCACTGAACTTGAAGGTGTCGATCCAGATGGACTCTCCTGGCCAACAGTGCCCGTGGAAAGGGTTACCTTCTTTGTTCAAAACTGCCATGTCATTAGCTTCCAAGCTCTGAGAGACCTCGTAACCCAGTTTGATATGTGGATCGATAATGGTGACGAGATTGCGACCAGTAGATGCCAATTTCTTCATCATTCTATCAGGATCAGGGAAAGATTCCTTCTTCCACGTGAAGTACTTTTTGCTGTCAGTGTACTCAATATCTAACCAGATCGTATCGTATGGAATATTGTACTTATCCATGTTTTCAGTAATCTGGAGAACATCGTCTTCATCGTTGTAGTTCCATCTACACTGATGGTAACCAAGAGAGAACAGCTGAGGTAACGGAGTTGTACCTGTTAGCGAAGCATAGTTCTTGGTGATCTCCTCTGGCGATTCAGCAATGAGAATAACAACATCGATAATTCCATTCTCAGACATCCAATGTGCACTTGTAGATTCCTTTGATGTGATTACACCGTCAGCTGATTCTTGCTCTCTATCAATGTCAACGTACGTATCAGCACCATTAATCCAGAACACTCCAGTGGAGAGACCTGGCTTATGAGCAACGAGCAATGGAATTGCACCGTACATTGCCAGTTTCGAATCAGTTTCATACTCAAAGATATCGACATTGTACAGGCGGTATGGCTCTGAACTCTTAGTATCCTTTAACACGAGAGAATCAGCATGTTCTGGAATACCATAGACATACTTAAACCCGTTGAAAGTCACATCTAATGCAACAGATTCAGGACCGAATGGTAAAGAGTCTGAATTTGAATCCTTGAATGAATCGTGGAAAGAGTCAAAATCAGACTCCTCTGGCAGCCTGTTGGAGTCATTTTCCTCTTCAACGCGATAATGCTCTACATTCAATAGATTCTTCTCGTTGAGCACAACTTGAACTGCACCTTTGTACTTCACCACGACCTGGAACGTTTCAAGATGAACCTCCAAGGTGTACTTCCCACCACCATAGCTCACAGAGATCATGTCATTGGACTCTTCCAATTGGTAGTCATTTGATGGGGCTGGTTCACTGGCAAATGCCCATTTATGAGCTCCATTATACCTTTCTCTCTGGAGCAGCTTGTTACCCCATTTGACCTGTGAACGGTCCTCATCAATTCTAATCCTGATGTTATCATTCTCCAGAATATCAACTTCGAAGGGTAACTTCACTACGTGTGAGTCGTTGAGAACCTTGTGGATGTCACCAGAGATCTTAGAATCACCTAATTGAACAGAATCTCTGTCCACAGTGTAGTAAGACTTCTTTGTCTTTGCAATCTCCTGTGCGTAGTGACGATTTCTATGGCAGAACCCAGATTGATTACACGTCTTGAACAGCTCTTTCTTCACCGCAATGGCCCCATAGAACAGCGCAAAGAGACAGAGGAAAAATCTAACAGACTTCATGTCTTTGCTTTCAGAATATCTTCCCTTTTCTAGTACCAATGTCTTGAACAAATGTTGAAGACTACAACGATATTTGCGTTACGTGTATTCAAAGTTCGCGATGGGTCCTGTTGCGAAAAAGGACTGGGACTAGGAGTTTGGAGAAGCGAGGCCTGGACTCACAAGGGACTAAGAGAGGGACTAAAGACTACAGGACTTCAGGACTGAAAGCTTAACAGATTAAAGGACTAGATTGGAAGGACATAAAGAGTAGATTATACAGCTATTCACTTCTTTTTGCCAAAGAAACTCATCAGTGTGCTCTGTTTGGAGCCCGATTTGACCTTCTTAGCTGGCGATTTCGAGTCCAATGGTGAAGTGGCAGCTCTTGCCTTGGGCTTAGGATTCGGTGTTGATTTCTGTTTGGCTTCTACTTTTGTCACCAGATAGCCATCCTCGTCGTAATAACTCGTTAATGAGTCTGACGATTCTTTCGGAAATTCTTTGGAGTCCTCTTTGAGTTCGTTTCTCTTCACAGGAGAGCTCTTCACAGAGCTATTCCCATGCTGTGATTGTGATTGTGACTGCGATTGAGACTGCGATTGAGACTGAGAAGCTGAGAAACTAGAATCAAAGATGCCTTCCAGATCTGCATGCTTTGAAGCTGGTTCAGGCTTTGGTTCATCCAAATGCTCTTCATTTTTTCGCTTATATACTTCAAATCCATCGTCGTCATCGAACATGGATTCCAATTCTTTCCTCTTCCTGTTCTTCTCCTGTTTCTCCAACTCTTGTTTCTTGATGAACTCTTCGTCGTCTAAGTCCTCGTCTTCGACTAGCTCAGCAGATCCACCGTTTATAGGTTCAGTCTTTGATCTTCTAGAAACACCAGGTTTGACATTGGTCGAAGATGAAGTCGTCTTCGGGGTGAATGCAGTAGAGATCGATGGTCGGTCCTTCTTGACAGGCTCTTTTTTAGTCTTATACTTCTCTAGTATTCTTGCAGATGCAAGTCCCGTATCGAATTTCGAAGTCTTGCTCTTGCAAGATTCCTCAATTGTATTATTAATTGGCTTTTGAGCTTCCTGAAGTCTCGAATTGGTGGCTTCCGTGTGTATCGTTTCAACTTTGATAAATTCAGGTCCTCTAATGATCCCCCATTGTTTGAATCCGTCCTGGGTCAATGGGAACTTTTCCACTTCAGACACATTGTTCTGTACAACCTCGTCAACGGTGAGATTCTTTGGCGCAAGTGAATAAACCTCAATGGACTCAAGCTTCTCAAACTCATCTTGGTCTCCCAAGTTTTTTGTCAATTTGATACTTAGCAGGTCATCGGAGTCTTGCAATTGTCCCAGAAGGAGATACGTGGGTTCGACTTCATCTTTGAACTTGAGATAGAAACTATAGAGAAGAGCTTTAGCATCAGAAGTATGAACATTCAACTCTCTCGACAAGAGCTTATACGTGAACTACCCATAGTGAATGGTTGTTAGTATTTGTCCTAATTACCGTCATCATTCTTCCCAATGCAACTCACAGGTTTATTACCCTTGATAAGAGATTCCTTCAGAAGCTCTGTACTCTTGTCAACTAGTCCCATTATTGACTCTCTTGAGGGTATCTTTGTCCTATTAAGACCTGATTAACAATGTCCAACGACGAGAGAGACAAGACACGCCAAAAGTCCTAGGCCAAAGCTCTCTTTTTCCTTCCGCTACACGACGCGTCTTGTCCCCAAACTCTAATGGGTTCCCGCGAACTTGATTTGTACGTCTGAGAGACCAAGTGATGTCTGGATGTTGTGCTTTGCAAAGTGAAAAATTTCTTTCGGCAGTTGGACAAAAACTTTCTCAGGACAGGACATTTCAGATTACCGTTAAATAGTTGAGATATACTTAACCAAGATGAGTGATTTGACACCAGAAGAACTTGAGATCGCTCGCCAATATGATTTGGTTCAGAAGATGATTCCATTCTTCGACCGTCATCTTCTGTACCCAATCTTGGAGTCGCTTGGAGACATTTACGATGAGAAGACCATCACTAAGCTTACTTATGAGTTGTTCAAAGATACGAACATGACCAACTTCTTGGAGGGACAGTGGAAGAAATTGGATGGAGGGTCATTGCCATCTGAGATCGTTGCTAAGAAGGAGCAGAAGGAGAAGGAGTTTGCCAACTTGAACGAGGCTACAAAGAAAGTGTTGGATGTACTACGCCAACAAGACGTTCAAGAGCATTTGGGCCAGGATAAGAACCTGAATAGAGAGTACTTGGAACAGAGCCATGGTATCACTGAGGAGGACATCGATAGACTGTACGAGTTTGGCCAGTTCCAATACAACAGCGGTGACTATGTGATGGCTTCAGATTTGTTATCAAACTTCAGAGCTCTGACTACAAATAGTGAGAAGGTGTTGAACGCTACTTGGGGTAAATTGGCCTGTGAGATCATCAGTACAAATTGGGAATCCGCGTTGAAGGAGCTCGCCAAGCTCAGAGAAGTCATTGATACAAGATCATTTGGTGAGACATTGGTTCAACTCCATTACAGAACTTGGATCGTCCACTGGTCTTTGTTCCCATTCTTCAACACCGATAACGGATTGGAAGGATTGTTGGATCTATACTTCTCATCCTCTTACTTATCCACAATCCAGGCCGCATGTCCATGGATCTTGAGATATCTCGTTGCTGCCGTGGTGGGCTCAGAGTCCTTCACCAAGAGTAACTTGTCCAATCCAAACTTCCAAAAGAGACTCAAAGACTTGATCAGAATCGTCGATCAAGAACAGTACGAGTACAACGACCCGCTTACAGGCTTCATCAAGGCTCTCTACATTGATTTTGACTTTGAAGAGGCTAACAACAAATTGAACGAGTCGTTGGTGATCTTCAAGACCGACTTCTTCTTGGCCAACATATCCGATGTCTTTGTCAAGAACGCTAGACACCTGATTGCTGAGGTATACTGCCGTGTTCACAACAGAATTGACCTTAACGACTTCTCCAAATTCCTCAACTTGTCTAGAGACGACGGTGAGAAATGGATTGCAAACCTCATCAAACAGACAAAGATGAATGCAAAGATCGACGAAGCTGCGGGTTCTGTATCATTCGAACATCCAACTGGTAATGTTTATCAACATGTTATTGAAAAGACAAAGGGTCTTTCATTCAAGGCTAACCAAATCTTGGCCACTGCTCTTCAACAACAAGATCAAGTGTAATAGTTTTACTTGTTTCGTCACCGTGTATACTAGTACCAAAGAGAAAGATTAAATCAAATAAAGCTCTTTTCCCATTCATAGGAAAGTGTTCTATAAAATTGTAGGGTACTATTCTGTTGCCCCCTTCTTCTTTTAAACGGTTCTCTTGAATGCTTCTTTGGCAATCTGTGTTAACACATCCAACTCACCACTATCGACACACATGCTATAGAAAGTTGAAGATTTATCACTGATCAACTTGTAGGGATGGTCAAATTCAACAACTTCACCAGCATCCATAACAAGAATCTTGTCATAATCAATGATAGATCTTAATCTGTGCGCAATGGTCAAGATTGTAGAATCTGAGAATTCTTGTCTGATGGTCTGCTGAATCTTAGCATCAGAGTCATAATCGATGGATGCAGTAGCTTCATCCAACAGCATAATCTTTGGAGACCTTAAGAGCGATCTTGCAAGACACATCAGCTGTCTCTGACCTTGGGATAAATTACCACCACCTTCTGAGACGTCATTGTTCAAATTCAAGAATTTGTTGGCATTCTCATCACTAGATGAGCTTCCCGAGGAAGAGCCACCTTGATTGGCCATCTCATCTTCCGTTATCAAGTTAACTCTCTTCAAGGCCTCAAAGATAAAAGCATCAGAATAGTTTCCAAATGGATCCAGATTTGATCTGATGGTACCAGTGAATAAAGTTGGATCTTGGGGAATAATCGTGATAGACTGTCTTAGTCTTTTTAACCCGATGCTGGTGATATCGACACCATCAATCTTTATATAACCAGTCTCAGGATCCAAGAATCTGAATAGTGCGGTAATAATCGTAGATTTACCAGCCCCAGTTCTACCAACAATACCGATTTTGTTACTTGGTTCAACGTCAAATGACACATTCTTGATAACAAGAGGCAGCTGAGGAGCATATCTCAGAGACAAATCACAAACTTCCAAGGCACCATGCTCTGGCCAACTCTGTGGAGGCTCATTCTCTGGAACCTCTTCAGCTGGTTCCTCATCAACAGCCGTATACTCTTTCAATCTTTCGACAGAGTTCATAGCCATTTCAACATTGGCATAGAGTCTAACAATCCACAACGCAGTATCATTGAATACAATAGCGTAAGACAAGGAAATACCAGCAAGACCGGCGTCAATCTTATCGAGAGAAAACAAAATGAATGCACCAGCGAGGAAGATCACGCTTGCACCGATCATATCGTTTCTGAAACTGAGCCATCTGTTCGTAATCCACATATAAAAGAATGGCCTGTTGTTCTCATCAATCTTGTTCAAGTTTTCTTGCAAGAATCGACGTTCGACACCGTATGCACGAATTGTACTTGCACCCACCAAAGTCTCAGAAAAGTGTTGATGGATAGGCGATTTAGTGATGGAATCAAATCTCTTTAACTCACGAGAACTGCTCAAATAGAAAACAGCCACAAGATAGTACATCACGAGGATCAAAATGGCGAATATTAAGAAACCAGGCGTAATTGCCATAATCATAGCCAAGGTGAACACGACTGAAACAGCACACGAAACAGCACCATCGATGAAAGGAATCAAATCTTGATCAACAGATTCAATATCTTTTGAGAATCTGTTCATAATTCTACCAATCGGTGTAGAGTCAAAGAATCTGAGTTTTGCTCTCAAGATTTTGTTCAACACTTTAGCAAAGACACGTCTGGAGGCTTTGATACCCATGAAGAAACCATATACAATTCTGAGACCGACAATCAAAGCGTAACTCACACCAAGAATACCATAGACAATGATGTAGTACACCGAAAGGTTGGTTTCCTTCAAAACAGACATAGAACTCTGAATTTGATGATATTTCAGAACAAAAACATTCAAAGGCTTTGCAATAAATTGAGACATTGCACCGTAGTATTGGGATTCAGAAAGCGTGCCGGCAATGCTGATATGCACATTGTCACTAGCTTCTTTTGCCCATTTACGAACCCACCAAGATTGACCAAAGTTGATTATGTTTGCAACCACGAAGAGACCAAGAAGGATAGCAACAATAAACCACCCTCCGAAAATGTTGAAGAACCATTTGTACACTTCCAGGGACACAACACCCTCAGACTTTTGCTCTTCCTCAATCAATTTTCCTCTCTTCAAATTTTCCAACTCTTCATCTTCAGGGTTTTCAATAGGCTTCATATTGTTAAGAGACTCTTTAGCCTTAACGACAACATCTTCTTCCTGTTGTTTGGCTTTTTGAACTAAATCGACAGAAGAGTTAGCTCTAGAGTAAACAGTAGATTTGATCATCTCATCATCACCCAAAGCACCATCAGCTAATAGTTGCTCTGGAGTGCCAGAATTTGTTATTCTTCCATTATTCAACACGACAACAAAGTCTGCAGATTTAATAGTTAAGGCAACGTTATGAGAAACCAGCAATACAGTTCTGTCTTTCATCAATGGACCAGCAATACAGTTCTCATATATGTGTAAGGCCGTGTGTGAATCAACAGCACTTATACAATCGTCAAGAAGAATATGTCTCGAGTTTGAATACAGAGCTCTAGCCAATGATACTCTTTGTTTTTGACCACCAGAGAGTGCGATGCCCTTTTCTCCAATTTCAGTTTGATCACCAGCTTTAAGAATTTCAAAATCACGAGCGAGTCCACAGGCACTTACAACCTTATTGTAGCGATCTCTGTTGAATGGAGAGCCAAATATGATGTTGTTTCTGATGGTATCGTTCAACAACCAAGCAGCCTGAGAGCAATAAGCTACAGATTCCGTGTAACCATCAGGACCGATTTCCAAATCTTCTCTAGGCAAGAAACCAGGGAGGTGAACTTCACCCTTGGTAATTTCCATTTCACCAAGCAAAGCTAATAACAAAGAAGTCTTACCGGCACCTGTAGGCCCAATGATGACGTTCAACTTTCCAACTTTGAAATCAACATCGAGGTCTCTCAATTTGAAGTCAGCATCGGAGGTTGAATCCCAAGAAAAGCTAGCGTTAGAAAAGCCTACTCTTCCAGAGTTTTTGACATGGGTTAACTGTTCATACTTCGTAGTTTCTTCTTGACCCAAGAACTCACTGACACGGTCCAGAGAAACCTTGGACTGGATAGCAAAGGACAACATATCTGAAATTTGATCCAAAGGATTTCTCAACAAGTTGAAAAGAGACAAGGCAGTAAATGCAACTGGCGTTGTCAAGACTTTCTTATCGATAAATATATAGCAGCCGAACGAGATAACTGTAACTATTGTAGGCAAAATACACCACAAGACAACGAGGAGGGACCAAATAACCGATCTTGACTTGAGCATATCCAATTCTTCATCTCTAATCTTGAGAATTTGTTCTTCAAATTTCTTTTCCCATGCAAAGAACTTGATTATTCTTATACTCTGCAACGTTTCATTCAACTTTTGGATACGTCTATCAGTAACAGCCAGTGCTTTCTTTTGCAATTCACCCAATTTACGAGACATCATAAAGTTCAATGGAGAGAGCGCAATGATAGCAAATGCACCCACCAAAGCACTCCATCCCATAAGTTTCCAAAGTAAATAGACAGAAACTATAATCATACACGTGGCACCAAAAAAGGCGTGAAGATAAGCACAGACTTCAGAGATCTTGAAAGCATCCACAGCCATAAGGTTGATAATAGCACCCAAATTTGCGCTCTTATTTCCACTGTCTTCTTCTTTATCCGGCTCTTCTAGCTCTTCCGTTGGGTTAACGCTAACAGGAACAGGTGAGTCATCCAATCCTGCATCAGCTTGATCAGTTGAGTTCGACTTGGTTGAGAGTTTTCTACGCAATGCCTTTGCGTAGATTTCTCCAATGACCACCGATTTCAACCTGATACAAACTCTTCTTCCAAAGAACAAAGCCTGACCAGATGATAAGTTTGAAAAGAACTTAGAGGCAAACATCAAAGTAACGTAGAACCAAGCGAGTGGTAAAGTTCCTGTATTTCTGTCTTCAACAAATTCCAATATTCTCTTTAATAAAATAGTTGGTGCGAAAAGAATAAACGATTCAACAACTGCCCAAAACGCCTGTACGAGTAAGAATGGTAAAAAGAATAAAATCACTCTGTTGGAGAACCCCAACGTAGAACCTTGGCTAAACTTCTTGAAGTTCTTCAACACAAAGTATGAGAAATCCTCCATTTTCAAATCCCAGACATCATCCTGAGTCAAGGGAACTTTGAAGGCCTGGTTCATCATTGGGGTTATCCAAGAGAAAGTTACAAAAGTCAACAAATCAGTAAAAGGCTCGGGGTCCGGCTTACGGTGTTGATCTGAGAGGTAAACCTGTGGACATCTATACCCAACTTTTGAAGTTGCCAAGTTGAAAAGTTGCAGCGAAATCACGGTAAAATTGATGATATAGTAAAGCTTATCATCACCTGTATGATTCAAAAGCGCAGATCTGAAAGTCAAGACAGCTGGGAACCATAACAGGAAGTAGATGAGTATATTATTGACCCATAGATTTGGCACTATGGCCTGAACCTTTCCGTATTTGTCGTTCAGGTTCAAGATTCTTAAAGTAGTTGAAGAGAGGAGCCACAACCACAACAGGAGGTTGATCAGTGACGATACGCCTTGTGTGTTTTGGTATCTGTACGATTGTAGCACAATCTGAGCCAATACAAACACCTCTTCAACAACAACTCTCATTTTTTCAACACCGGATCTCTTGTAAAGGGTATTATACCCGTGTGGTTCTCCGTTCAACTTCACAGGCGGCAAGGATGAAGAGTCAAAGTGACTCCTTTTAACATCCTCGGTGAACTCAGTAGACGATTCAGTATACAGAGGTGTACCTTGCGAAGAAGCCAACAACGGCTCATGCTCCTTATCGTCATCCAGAGAGATTCCCTTACCCAGCTGAATGGAGTTATAAACGCCTTTAACCGTGATGATGGCAACAGAGCCACAGAGCAACACCAGCGGCCACTGTGTTCCAATCAACTCCTCACGAGCACACTGGGAAAGATCATCAAAGTCCCAGAACCGAGAACAGCGCTCTATGGGCATAGTCATCAATCAATTGTAAACAAATTAAAGCCCAGTTTACCGTTGTGAAGGAGAATGAAGCATTTGTTAAACAGGAACGGATGAGCCGTTACGCCATGTATTTATAAAAAGGAGAATAAAACCGTAGGCACGGACACACGCGCCAGAAACTGATTAAAAACCGAAAAGCGAAAAACATACAGGCAGAGGCCTTACGCACCGAGCACAGCAACGGTTTTACGCAAAAAGTTTTATGGTGTTGAAGGGAAAGGGACAATCTGTTTCGTAGTGGAAAAACTGATGAAATTGAGAGATATTCATCAATTGTTCTACAATGTGTGATTAATGATGAGGATTTTTAAATCGTAGTATAAATTTTCCAATTGTATAGTGGCACTAAGCCAATTTTGGATGCGTCTGGATGTCTTATACGGCATATAAAGCTTGCTGTACAAAAGCTTGTTGCATTATCGAGAGGCAAAAAAAATAGATGCCGCTTCTCGATTGATAACCAACTACTCCGCAGTAGTGTCTTCTTTTCTGCAATAAAATACAAGGGTTATAGTACTATGACTCTTATTCGTTGCATATTCAGCCCAAACCAGCGGCTCTAGATAAGGACAGAGACAAATCGCAGCGACGCTATGTTGTTAATTGTCTCCTGCGCAAAGCCTTGACGAGTCATTTTCAGTGGCTTGCTGACTCAATGGGGAAGCTGGCGTGCAGATCGCATTAGAAACATGGAGACAATAACACGGATAAGTCTATACAAATGCTCCTGATGCTCGTTGTATTGTTCTCACCGTCGGTACCATCATCGTACATAAAACAGGCTGGAATTGCTATACTGTAAAGCTACAATAGAGCGTTATATGCAATGGTGTAATTTATAGGTCAACTAAATAATTACTTGTTAGGATCATATATAGGAGACACAACATGTGTATGTGTGTGTGTTTTCAGCTAATCAGTTTGAGCTCTCCTCGGTGACCTCCACCGCAACCTCAACCTCTGGTTCCGCATCTTTTGATTCCTCCTTGGAGTTCTTCTTGGATTCCCCCTTCGGTCTTACATCTATAGCCACTCTGACTTGGATTGGACGACCGTTTAGCTCCAAATCTTGTAATTTTTCCACTTTGCCGTCAATTGTTTCACCATCTTTCAACTCGAGCTTAACAAAGGCATATCCTTTGTTGTTCTGCTCCACAGTTTCCCCAGCAGCGGCGAGTCTCTGAACCAGACGTCTTGGTAATCTACGTAAAGGAACAGAAATCCATTGAGGATTCTCACCTTTGGAAATGAGGGCCTCATTAATGTCAGAGCTTTGTGCCTTGAAATCCAAATTTCTCAGATAGATCGTATCAAGAGATTTTGTTCCTTCTTCAAATGGGATTCTCTCTCTCTTTGAGGATTTCTTCTTTGTAGTCTTGGACTTTTTCAATCCAGATTCCTCTCCATTAGCTTCAGTTACTGAGCCGTTAGTTTCCACCTTTGCAGATGTTTCAGACTTCTTTGGTTTAACCTTGTGATTAGCAACGTTAACGCTAAGCTTACGACCTTTCAAGTCAAAGTTGTTGAACTTTTCGATGATAGGCTCCAAGCTCTGTTCGTCTTCAAAAGTGACAAACCCATAGCCTAATGATGACAAGAATTGTTTGCCGTTTTTTTGTCTGTATCTTCTCTTTGGGAGCTTCACAGATTTGCTATAATTTAAAGAAGGGTTCCTTTGTTAGTAACAAGCACATGAGGATTTATATATAAATCCCAAATAACTTACACAGAGTATTCCTTGAATAGCTCATTGAGCTCATCCTCTGTAACGGAGAATTCAAGGTTGCTGATGTGAATTTGGTTTGTAGCTGGGACTTCTTCAACTTCAACTTGAGCCGGGGTTTCGTTGGACATTGTTTAAGCAAGGGCGGAAGGTAAAATAATTGCACAAAACAGAACAAAAGGCTAATATACTGTTGAATCTGGGATGTTTTGAAGACTCAATTAGATTATTGATTCAAGTCTTTGTAGTTTCTTAGTCAAGTATCACTTCAGAAAAGATTGGAAAACAAATCTTTTTTTAAAAGCAACCTTTTTTCCTTGTTCACGCAATGTGGCGGATTTACGAAAACTATAGAAAAACCCTCTGGTGATCAGTTAGTATTTCGCGGGAGGGGTGCAGCGGACTAAACGCTTGCAAAAGGCATTTAAAAAAATCGCGTAGGAGATCTTGGGACATTGAGTCAATTGATGGGGGGTTATACACGAGAGCTTTATCTTTGTTACAAATGATTAGTGTCAAATAGAGCATAACTCAGAAGGAGTGAAGTAATATTAAAATTTTGATTATATAAAAAAGGCATGTATGAACAGAGCTGAGTACTACTGCTCCAATTTTCACCAAACAACAAGAGTCCGTGATAGTTTAGTGGCTAGAATTACCGCTTGTCGCGTGGTAGACCGGGGTTCAATTCCCCGTCGCGGAGTTTTCTTTTTTGGCTTTTTTTGTTCACCTAAAACTACACTTACATAAGCATATACTATAAGAACCAATCTGCGTTTTCTTACGTCATTGAAGATCTCATGGAAGCACATCCAATTATAACAATTGGAGCCTATATCCGTCTCTTAAAACAAGAAACGTGACAGGTAACCAACCAGACAAAACAAGGAAATCCAAACAGTCTTAACAATTAAAACTTCAGCGCCGTATCCATCTTGTCGATTTCACACCCAGAAAATTTGGTTCTTTCCAATTGTTTATGCTAATGCGTGAAAGTGACGCACCTGTCCTAAACTGTGACCAACAATTCAATTCCATCACCATGGCGATGGTCTCAGTGGACAAACCAAAGAGGTGGCTGCCTTATGTGAGCGATCCGCGATCAAGTTTGACCTCTTTAGGCGATGGTGATTACTGGGAGAAGGTTGTGAAGTTGTTGTGATCTCTCACAAAAATAAAACTTTCCGGTTAAACAGCACTTGTTCATATAGTAATTGACCCTTTGGAAGCATATTGTTGATAACTGTGGGTGACTCTGTACGAGATGAACTTCAACTACCCATCAGATGGTCCCTTGGATCTTTCTACGGCACCTTCTTCTTCCAGTATGAACTATTACACTCAGAGTAGCAATAACAGCGGCAACGCGAGCAGTTACTCTTCACAGTTTTGGAGGAAACCACAGTCACAACAACAGATTAATCAGGCATCATCCAAGGTACAGTCACTGAAGCAACAACAGCAACAGCAACATCAGCAGCAACAGCAACAGCAACAGCAACAATCTCAGCAGTCTCAGCAGTCTCAGCAGTCTCAGCAGTCTCAGCAGTCTCAACAATCTCAACAACAGTCTACTGCTCAGCAACTGCAACAACAACAATCTCAACAACAGTCCACTTCTCAGCAATATGCGCCGTCGCTAGGCAATTCATTAAATACTTCGATAACCACAACAAATACTGCTAATACGTCTTTGACAGGTGGGTCTTTGAGCAATAACACTGAAGTTGACAAGTTGAAATTACAGGTAAAGATCAAAGAATCACAGATTGAATCTCTGGAAGGGGAGATTCAGAGGTTAAACGAAAGTCTTGGACCAAGATCTAACAGGGCACCTCTTCAAATCCCACAAAGCCTTAACGAGATTTTTGTCGACATGAGCACCAAATATTTCCAAGTCACTAAAGAATTGGAAGATACCAAAGAAAGGTTGGAGACTTTGGCTACTGCAATTGCGCTCAACCCTTCTAATGACTCTACAAATGGCGGTAGATACGATGAGTTAGAGGTTAGCCACAAGATTCTGATCAAATTGGAAAATTTGAAGAAGGAAAACGAGGAACTGATGAAGCAACTGAGCTTTGGTAAAGTTAAACAGATGGAATTGGAATTAAACTTGTTGAAACGGGAAAATGAGCAACTGAAGAGAGAAAACTCTCAACTGAAAAAGAACATACACTAACACTATTAGAACCATCCAAATGTTAACAGACTAATATTAATTGCTATCTTTATCTCCTTGTATTTTTTTAACAAAAACAGGACAAACTGGTAATATGTACAGGCTTTCTATATATATTGATGGAGCATGATACACACCTCTTACTCCTTTGCTGGACGTGGAACGATCTCGATGGAATTCTTAAGCACAGGCTGAATTGGCGATCTCAGATTATCAGATGGTAAACTCTCGAGACTTTCTTCGGTCTTGTAAAATTCCTCTTTCATTCTCTCCACGAGTTGTGTGAACTCTTCACTACCATTTGGTCTATTCTTGATGAGTTTCCCAACGTTATGCTTAGTCAATTCGTCGAGTTCAAGACCTTGCTTCTCTAATCTAGCAACGATTCTGGCAGTCATCCAGAACTTCATCTCTCTCTTACCATCCACAAGTTCAACGATGCTCTGTTCGGCGTTATCACCCAGTCTTGGCTCAAGACGAAGAACCCTGGTGAATCCTCCAACCCTCGAGTTATAACGGTCTTTGAGTTCACCAAACAGCTTTGGAAGTGTCTCTCCATGCTTGAACACCTCTGATGAAGCCAGACTCTTCGCAAGCTCAACGTCATCCTTCTTCGTAAGAGAAATCAGCTTATCAGCGAGTCTTTGAGTCTCTTTAGCCTTAGCATGTGTTGTGGTGATGGATTCATGCTCAAAGAGAGCTGTGACCAAATTTCTAAGAAGCGCTCTCTTGTGCTTATGGTCTCTAAACACGCAAAAACAATACGCTGTTAGTGTGTTATTAAGGATGGACATCTTCTAGAAGTAGCCCAACTTACCTCCCTAAATGTCTCGTAACACCCATCGTCGAACGTTTCAAATATCGATTTGTCTGTCCTTTGTAGAATTGTCTTTTGTCCAATTTGTCCATTTGATCATTTTCTTTTCAGCCAAAATTTTAAACCTCTGTGACATCCGGACATCTTCCAGAAAAACGAACAAATTCATCAGTTGATAAATTGGACAAACCCGGTAATGTTTATGGGGGGGGGGGGACAAACAAAGGAGGAAGCACTTTGAAAACACTAACACAATGGGTGGTAAGATTCAAGGGTTCCTCGGTGCTATTTTACTCGTCACCTCAGTGGCGTACTTTAAGTCGAAGGATTTCAAAGATAACCAGGAGTACATCTCGAAGACCTTGAGAGACACGCAGAGAATCATTGATCAAGAGCCACAGGAGAAGAAGGACACTCCTAGATCTGTGGAGTTCAAATACAGACCATCGATCAGACAAACCGTGGCGGATATATGGGACGATTCCGTTCTCAGCGGAGTGAAATGGGTCTACAGCGTGGATGTCGAGCACAGTCTTAGCAGGGCTATTGAAGGAGTGCAAGACTTGGCTACAAAGTTGTCATCAAAGTGATTCCATCCAAGCTTATGTATAGCCCAAATATAGAACAAAACACAAAAGAGATAAAACACGTACATTCTAAATTAGTCTCGCTTAGTCTTGAAGTAGTTGCGTATATCTCTGCGCATAATAATGCTGTAGACAGGTGCGATGATGCTTAGGAGAAGTGCCACAAAGATCTGAAGCACACCGAATACCCTTGGACCCATTCCAAGCATCCCGCAACTCAAGAACCATCCAATCATATCGGTAAACACCACCTCGTAACCGTGGTCTAGCCACCATAGGATTACTTCGGTGCATTTCTCCACGGTTATGGCATCTGATGGACCTTCTATTTGCTTTGTGATTGCAGGTTTGGTCTTTTCTTCCTCCTCAAACCCTTCAGAGGCAAAGTTACCAGGATACACACACGAAACACCAATGTTATATTGTGCAGCTTCTTGTCTAACAACTTCTGAAAGGGATCTAATCGCAGCTTTCGCAGGTGCGTACTGGCCATACCCGATAAATGGAAATATTCCAAGGATAGAGGAGCAGTACACTAAATGACGCTTATGACCCACTGTTTGGGAACTCATCAGCTTCAGTACAGCATGTGTGAAGAAAAGAGCAGTATTGTAGTTGATAGAAACACCTTGTTGTAACTCCTCTGCAGTCAGATCCAAGAGTAATTTTGGAATACTGGAACCAGCACACATGAATACAATGTCTGGTTTGCTCAATTGCTCAACAACTTGAGCACACGATTCGTAATTGCAAAGATCCGCCACGGCATATGTGATTTGTTGCTCCTCATCTAGCTTGAACTTCTTGATGTTCTCAACAACCTGTTCCAGCTTTGATTGAGTTCTTGCAATGAGAACCACACTCGATGCACCTTTCATCACCATTTGACGACCCAATTCAGCACCTAGCCCCTGAGACCCGCCAGTGATCACAACATTCTTACCTTTGACGTTGAATTGACCGGAAAACATTATTGCATTGTTTGTCCCAGTCTCTCCAGTCCAGCAGACAAAAAAAAAGTGCTTACTTTTATAAACCTTCGCATACCGAGTCCCATCTTTTTTTTTTCTTGTCGTTGATTTTGTCCCTTGCACTACTACTTCATTTGAAGATCTAACCTGGGACTTTTCAAAGTAGGACGCAAGGGACTACAACCGACATAGCGGACAAGCGCAATGATTTCATACGACGGACTTCCAATAGCAAAGGATCAGTGCTTCTACTGCTTCAGGACTCAATTCGATGGGCTGTTTGTCTCTCCGTTATCGCATAGGGCTTTTTGTTCTACGCATTTGCCACTGCACCAGCAGTTGAACGGAAGCGATATTGATTATGTCTACTTGAAGACGACTTTGAAGCCTCAGGATGAACCACCATCCAAGATGATGAAGCTTGAAATCAAGCAGCAGACAGAATCTGAGCTGGTTGACCTCCATAAGGAGTTCTACCACGATGGACAGGTTGTTGAGCCTACTCCGGAGGACGTTGCTGTCATAGATGAGATTGTCAACTCGAACTCCGAGTCCAAGAAGCAGGAGCTGAAGTCATGGACCCAAGAGTACTCGGCGTGTAAGCATACACAGAACTTTCAACAATCACCTATTGATGACGTTCAGTTACAGAAATGTCACGAGTGTGATCTAGACCAAAACCTTTGGATATGTTTGACTTGTGGTCAATTGGGATGCGGCCGTGCACAGTTTGGTGGCATTCCAGGCAATACCCATGCATTGAAGCATTCTGAGACCACGGGACATCCAATTGCTGTTAAGTTAGGATCGTTGAGTAAAGACGTTGCTGATATTTATTGTTATTCATGTCAGGATGAAGTTGTTTTCCCTCAATTGCCACAGTTGCTAGAGACTTTTGGCATAGATCTCAACACCTTTAACAAGACTGAAAAGAGTTTGGTGGAGTTGCAAATTGAACAAAACTTGAAATGGGAATTCAACATGGTGAATGACAATGGCGAGGAGCTACCACCGGTTTTTGGCCCAGGATTGACTGGGTTGAAGAACTTGGGAAATTCCTGTTATGTATCAAGTGTTATACAATCCTTATATTCTCTTCCAGAGTATCAACAACTTTCCACGATTCCATGGGAGTCACTCAAAGAACAAGATGGATTGAAATTCCAGCTTGTTAAAATGGCCAAGGGTTTGACCTCTGGTGAGTTCTCTAAACCAAACCAAGAAGGGTTTCAAGTTGGAGTCTCACTTGCATCGTTTAAGAACGTAATTGGAGCTAATCACGAAGAATTCAGCTCTATGAGACAACAAGATGCCTTTGAGTTTTGGAACTATCTTTTGGACAAGATCGATACAGGCATAGATGCCCACTTAAACGACATTTTCAGATTTGTCACCGTTGAAAAGTTCAAAACTGAGGATTCTAACAAAGTTCTGCTGAAGAAAGAGGTTACGGAGAACCTCACGTTACCTGTGAACGTTGAAGTTGAGTTTATAGATGAGGATGGGGTGAAGCACTACAAACGTGTGGATTTTATCGATTCGTTGATTCAATACTTGTCACCAGAAGAAATTGATTGGAAGAATGGTAAAGCAATGAAGACCACATTCATCAAATCATTCCCGAAATATCTTGTTACGGCCATTCAAAGAATTCAACTAGAGAATTGGACTCCAATTAAGATCGATGTCCCACTTTCACTCCCAGAGAGCTTTGATATTTCTGATTTCCAAGCACCCGATTTATTAGATGATGATGAAGTTGAAGCAGAAGATAAGGGTGAAGAGTTTGATCCTGATCAAGAGGCCCTTAACCAGCTGTTGCAAATGGGATTCCCAGAGAATAGGTGTAAAAAGGCACTGTACAACACGGGTAACAACTCCGCAGAAGTTGCGATGAACTGGCTCTTTGAACACATGGATGATCCTACAATAGATACACCGTTGATTGTGAAAAAGGGAACTGACTACAGCATTAATGAGGCCAAGATCCAAGCGTTGATGGCGATGGGATTTTCGAACAAGTTGAGCACGAAAGCCCTCATTTTGAACAACGAGGACTCAAACCAGGCTATTGAATGGCTGCTCAACAACCTGGACGATGACGGCATGCTACCTGCAAAGAAGAAGACTACGGCTGATTCTGTTGATGAGTTAATGGGTCAACGTACTTCTTCGGAGTACATGTTGAAAGCGGTTATTTGTCATAAGGGTACACAGGTTACTACGGGTCATTACGTTGCCTTCATCAGACAAGGTGATAGATGGATCCTATTCAACGATGAGAAAGTTGTTGATGTCACTGGTGATGAAAAGAGTTGGCAAGAGGTTGAGAAGAACGGTTACGTGTACATATGGGAAAGGTAAACAACAGCTGCTCGAAAAAGTGCCATATAGTTCCCATCAACAAATAACCAATATGGAACAAAATGGCATAAAATTGAAATTTGACAGGGAGTTACCATGTCCAGCACAAATACAACATAATCAAGCCTATCAAGTCGCCACATAGAGACCGATTTCACGCAGTTTATATACTTCAATAACCATTGTTTTTGTGCCTAATATTAGTATTGCTCTACAGCGTCAAAGTTCTTACTATACGGCTACTATTTGCCATGAAGAGAAAACACCAATTCTAATCAGAGAGACGAAAGCTGTTCTAGGACCTGGATACAAGATTCTTTGCACTTATGTTGAAGAAGGCCGTATCCAAGCTTACAAGACTCCACAAGGCCAATGAATGTTTTCTAGAAAACACCAGTTCAAGATTGGGAAACGACAAAAAAAGGAGATAGGTAATATCACCATTGAACACAATGTGAAATTACACTACAATCGCCTAACGCTCGAGTTCCATCTCTTGATACCCGTAGAGTACAATAAGAAGCCGTTCACAGCCAATCGAGGCAAGATTGTTGCACTAGAGCTTGGCAGTCAAACATTTCATCACAAGATATTCATCAGATGGTGATACCTTCCATATATCACTGCGTCGTGAGATGATTATGAAGCTGAAGAAGAAGATCGCAGAGATGCAGCCTGCTAGAAAGACGAATCAATGTCGCAAACACTATAAAAAAATAACATAGTAGCTGACGACCACTGGGAAATCATCAAGCATCTAACATCATCCTAGGAAAGTATAATACTACCACCATTCGAAAACCAAGAATTGGTAAGTATTAGCAGAAACCATGGGATGAATAAAATTTTGATAGCTTCGAGTCACTATCTGTTTTACCAGAGGCTGTCGTTCGAATGCCAATTTCCAAAGTACAAAATACTCGCGGAAAAACTATATAATCTTGCATTTTTTGTCTTTGCAAACCATTCATGGGACAATAAACATTAACTGTAGATTATCTTTAAACTCCCGCCCACTCAATTTGTCTGTACAAACCTTAACTGTTTTACAATGTAATCCTGGATTACCAAATCCTGCAAATTCATTGGACATGGACCAACGTGCATTTTTTAAGCGAGCCGGGACAAGACAGAGAACGAAAAAAAAAACAGACACATCCAAGTTAACCATCCACGTGAGTCATCGGACAGAGCCGTTTGCACATCGAGACTTCGATCAAGCATTATTTTTTATATAAAGTTGGAAAACGTCTTCTTGTTCATTTTATTATACAATTTGAATCACTCGTGACTAATTGCATTTCAGCCTTTGACGATCGATTCAGATAAACAACATTAGAATGTCATCTTTGTACCTTGTTAATGAGCACGTTGGCGATCGCTCGAGAATGGAAGACTTCAGAATTGAAGGGTACTCTCCTCTCACTTCCCCAGAACTTTTACAACACGAGTTCCCTCTTGGAGAGGAAAACAAGGAGGTGATTCGTAAGGCGAGAAACGAAGCAGTGGATATCCTCAACGGTAAGGACGATAGACTCATCATTGTGTGTGGTCCGTGTTCTCTTCATGACCCTAAGGCGGCTTACGAGTACTGCGATAAGCTCGTTGCTCTTGCAGATGAGTTGAAAGGAGAGCTCTTGATCATCATGAGAGCTTACTTGGAGAAGCCAAGAACCACTGTCGGCTGGAAAGGTCTGATCAATGACCCAGATATCGATAACTCCTTCCAAATCAACAAGGGTCTGCGTATCTCCAGAGAGATGTTTGTCAACTTGACTAAGAAGATGCCAATTGCAGGTGAGATGCTCGATACCATCTCCCCACAGTTCCTTTCCGATTTATTCTCCCTCGGTGCTATTGGTGCAAGAACAACAGAATCACAACTCCACAGAGAATTGGCATCTGGACTGTCATTCCCAGTTGGCTTCAAAAATGGTACTGACGGTTCTCTGGGCGTTGCTATTGATGCCATGAGAGCAGCACAACATTCTCATCACTTTTTGAGTGTCACTAAGCCAGGTATCGTGAGCATTGTTGCGACAACTGGTAATGAGGATACTTTTGTCATCCTCAGAGGTGGAAAGTCTGGTACGAACTTTGACGAAGAATCTGTGACGAGGTCACAAGCGGAATTGGAGTCTAAGGGAATCACCCAAAAGCCAAGAATCATGGTTGACTGTTCTCATGGTAACTCTAACAAGGACCATAGAAATCAACCAAAGGTTGCCAAAGTTGTTGCAGACCAAATTGCTAAAGGTTCAAAGTCCATCTGTGGGTTGATGATTGAGAGTAACCTCGTTGAAGGAAGACAGGATGTTCCAGCTACTGGTAAGAAGGATCTCATCTACGGTTGTTCGATTACAGATGCCTGTATCGACATCGATACTACTGCTACAGTTCTCAGACAACTTGCTGATGCGGTCAAGGCAAGAAGAGCATTGTAAGCTTTCAAAGGATATTACGATTCTGTCTTGTTAATTATTATTGCTTATATATCAATCGTGTGATCTAAACATCACTCCCATTGAAACCGTGGAAGATTGTAGCCCTCCATTGTTCTACCATAGGTTGTTCCTCCCAAACGACTGATGGGCCTGAACTTTCCAATATCGAGACCTGTCCCTTCAGTGTTCAACACCTCATCTTTAACGTGGAATAAGACACCTTCTAAGATCATCAAATTGCCAGTTTTCTTTCCCTCGGATCTTTTGGAAAACCATTCATGATGATGAGCTAGTTTGCACTCTACACTAAAGGCACTACTCTTCACAATGGCTGGTTTCACAATCCGTGATTGTTCTTGTTCCAATCCGGCAATTTCCCATTCACTCTTGTCAGATGGTGCGTTGATGTTGGTCTTATTAGCAGCTTCTGCAAACCATTCACTGACAATGTTGACAGTACATTCACCAGTCTCAAGTAAGTTCTTAAGAGTGTCCTTCGCACCGTTGAATCCTTGTGAGATCCCCAACACAAACATTGGCGGGTCTGAGTTAACAACCTGGAAGTAACTGAAGGGGGCAAGATTGGCGTTGCCATCCTTATCCACTGTGGAGACTAGAGCTACTGGACGTGGCACAATTGATGAGACAAGTAGCCTATAGTTGTCCACTGACGAGCGCTTCTCGTCTAGAGGATTAATGGTGATCTTACCACCAATTGGTTCAGTAGCTGTGGCTTCACTTGGTGGAGCAGTGGTCAAGTGGAACTGGGCGCTTTCGTCAAAAACTGGTAAAGATGGCTTCATCGTGTTAGTATATACAGTCAAGACAGATTAAATAGAAAGCTGCTACTCACTTTGGTCATTATCTACGATATCTTGTAAATTGAACAGAGATGAATTAAAGAATACGGATGCATTATTAGGAATATGTAGAACAGGCGAGATCAAAACAAAGGAGGAAAAACAACACCTGTAGCGTGGAGGCAGATAACAATGGGCAGGGGGGCGCAGAAATGAAGTGATTGATAGCATCAACGACTGGACCTGGAAAATAATTCATCTTCTTTTCAGATGCGTTGGAAGGTTATGGAACAGCCAGTACATAGTCTCCTTCTTCCCGTTAGGCTTTATGCGAGTAGCTTCTAGTTCTTCAACGACTCGCTCACGTGCTTGTTCTTCTGTAATACCGAGCTCTCTCACGTACTGTCTCACACCTGCTTCAACGGCTCTCACAACCCTATAACGTCTACAGTATGTCTTGCAGAGATTCTTGTTACCCTTTCTCCATTCCTTTCTGTACTTGTCCAGGTATCTGAGCGGTGGTTGTCCTTCGTATCCGTAGTAGTACTCATCCAGAACCTGCTGTACGGACTTTGGCAAGGGGCATAATCTCGTGAAGGGAACGTTTTCCCATACGCGATGTGCTTCTTCATCACCAGCATCGCTAAGATTTGAGCTGCCGTTGGAAGCCTCGTTTCCAGGTTGACGACCACGTTGTACACGCTGTACCTGTTGTGCCTGCTGTGTTTTCTGCGACTTTTGAGCTTGTTGAGATTGTGGGTTTGCTTGTATTTGATTTTGCTGGTGGGACTGTTGCTGAGATGACTGAGGTGGTGTTTGTTGGCTTGGTTGATTTGGTGGTTGCTGTTGTTGCTGTTGAATTGGTTGTTGTTGTTGTTGCTGTTGACTTGTTTGTTGTTGTTGTTGTTGTTGCTGCTGCTGTTGCTGCTGCTGCTGTTTCTGTGGTGAAAGTTGTCCCTGTTGAACAGATTGCTGTCCCTGCTGAGATTGCTGAGAAGGTTGTGGTCGAGAAGGCTGCGGTGGGAGGTGTGTAATGATCGGATCTGAATCCAATGATGATATCAAGTTGTTGAACTGACGATTTGAGACAGTGCTGGCCGCAGTATTTGGTGATGGTTGAGGTGCAATCATTCTGAGACCAACAGGGTTCTGATCTATAGGTTCACGAGGCGGGCCCATACGACCATGAGCCTGAGACGGCAATTGTTGACGTGGTGGTCGTTGAACCTGTTGCTGTGCCTGTTGACCTTGGGAAGGATGTACAATATTGCCATTAACATCAGGCACAGGTCTTCCAAGAACGTGGGGATGCGCCAAATCATCTCCTGTAGTGGGACCTCCATTGTTCTGATGATCTAGTAGTCCCCTAATACTAGGTCCTTGAACGCCAAAGCCATCGATTTGTCCAGGGGAGCCTAAACGGGAGAGCCTTGTGAATTGGTATTGTCCTGCAACGGCCAAGGTATCCAGCTCTTGAAGTTGATTGTTGTAAAGTTTTGGAAGAAGTTCTAGTCGTTGAACGATCTCATCGAGCTTCCCATCGACAGGGCCTCGTTGATGTTGCTCGAGTCGATCTACCCTATGGGCCAATTGGGATACGTCCTCAGAGATCTTCTGTAGAGCTCCTTGTAAGCTGTTGGAGATTCCAACCAATTGCTCTTGAAGAACGTTATAAGGATCCATAAATAACAGATGAACGCGTGTATTTTGTTCCTGGTGCTCGTAGTCTAAAAGTGTTTGTTCATGTTCTCTTCTGAGGTGTCTTGACTATGAAAAGGGGGACTAGTCCACAAAGGATTCCATCCCGAAACCCCTAGAAAAAACTTTTCCTGTGGCTCGAACCGTATTTAAAATAGGCCCAAAAGTCACTTCTAGGGCAAGAATTTGATACAAAGTGGGACTTGGTTTTAAATGTATGCAGATGTTGGCTACAACGCCAAAGTACATAGTCTTAGAGGGGAAACAGAGTCTTTTGATGTTATTGAAATTGTCATCATATACACAGAAAAGAATTCTAAACGGGAAGAGGAGGGCAGAACTATCATTACGCTCATCATTTTTCATAATTTAGGGCAAAGTCAACGGCAGCTTTGTAACCGTAGACTGGACCAAGTCCACAAATAACACCAACAGCAACGTCACTTAAATAGGACAAATGTCTGAAGGATTCTCTAGCATGGACGTTTGTGATATGGAGCTCAACAAATGGGATTTCAACACCTAAAAGTGCATCTCTTAATGCAACGCTGGTATGTGTGTATGCACCTGCATTGATGACAATAAAGTCAACTCCTTGTGCCTTGGCCTCGTGAATACGTTCAATCAAAGCACCTTCACTATTTGATTGGTATGCGTAAAACTTGTTCTGTGGATGTTGGGACATCACTAGTTTCTCAGCGTTGGCCTCAATCTGTGCCAATGTGGTGGTACCGTACTTTGCTGGTTCACGAGTACCCAGCAAATTCAGGTTTGGTCCGTGGACGAGAAGGATTTTCTTAGGCATATCGAGGGTCATTAGAGTATTGAAGGGTAGTGGCGAAGTTATAGGATAACTCTTAGGAACGAAATGTTCTTCTGTGTATTCAATGTGAAGAAGGATGCAAGTCTGAAAAATGGAGAAATGATACCGGCTGTCCAGTTTTTTTTTTTTGAGTCACATCGAGAAACCAAAAAAAAAAAGGAAAAAGGACGCAAGCCAAAAAAAAAACACAAACAAAAAACAGACAGCTGACACAAAAAAAGAAAGAAAAATCATTATAAGGATTCCAGAAGGGAAGATATGTCTACTTAGCCGTTTTTTTTTGCTCAAAGTGTTAGGGGACATGCATGTTTGTCCCGTGGAATATGTAGATACTATAAGGATATTTTTGTCATTTGTATACAAACTACCCGATGTTAATTCATAAAGATACATTTAGTTTTGTAAGTGATGTGGACATTTCATAGGCCGTCCAAAATATCCGGGGTAAAAAAAAAAAAAAAAAAAAACACGGAAAATCCCAGAAATTCCGGAAAATGCGGCTCAAAGCTATGTTGCTATAAGGATTTTACCAATGATTTTGTTCTTTTATGCGGGAAAATAGTACATATTTATGAGCTTTATCATTATGTATCCCATGTCCTGTTTAAGATCCAGTAATTGTGAACATCCTCCTTACTTGGCTTATGACGATAACCACGGCATTGATCACCATGACTAGCATGAGAGAAAACCCACCTTTAGCTATACCCAGTTGGACATGAAAAATCTAAAAAGTCAAATAAGGCAACTTGGCCGAGTGGTTAAGGCGAAAGATTAGAAATCTTTTGGGTTTACCCGCGCAGGTTCGAATCCTGCAGTTGTCGTCATATTTTTTTCACTTTTTTTCACTTCTTTTTTTAGCCCTGAACGTTGAGATGACTACCTGGTGTCAACTACCAGCCCTTAGTGTAAGTACACGATACATTGTGCCCAGCAATACTCCTTTGAACTTAGTACTCGTTTTCAGTAAGGTGCTACATGTATAATTATATTAAAACAATTTTCATATCTTCGTTAAATATATAATTTTAAAATGTAACCTTTATACCCACCAAAAGAAAGGAAAAGATACACACAAATGAGCCTGTACTAGTTATTTATCTTGAACAACTCCTCGATAGCGTTCAAAGAATCGATATCAAACCCACCAAACTCCATATTAGAGAAGTCAAAGTCCATCTGATTCTTATCAATCCAATTACAACCGGTATCACTTTGTGGACTTGGTGGTTCATCCGAAGATGGTGTCGTCAAGCTGAAATTTTTATCAGAGCTGGAATTACCTTCCATAGCAAGGCTATACGTAATGTTGTTTGAAAGTGCCTGGTTTGAATTCATAGATGGCGATTCATTCATCGGTATAACTGCATTTGGTGATCTGGCGATTGTAGTAGGTGGATCTCTCGCGTTTGAATAGTGTTTGAAATGATGCTGTATCTTTGAATAAAGTGACGGTAATAGCCTCTGAACGTTATCCATTAGATAGTTTGCAATCTTTGCACTCAGGTAGAAATGCGTTGAAATCTGGTAGATTCCTGATAACTCGAGTTTCAGGTATTCCTCATATATATTCAAGTCACAGATGTTTAGATTGTGTTGTTCCTGAGTTTGAACTATTTGAGATGACCATAGATATGCCGACAGATGGACCAATCCTGCAAAAGCCATCGAACACGCACTCAAAGGAGTTCTCTTCAACACATCCACAGGATTGGTGTCAATCAGGGTCTTAGCAATAGAGTTAGCGGCATCAATGGTCTTTCTTGTTTCAATGATCTTTCTAGAATTTATCAAATCCTTTTGACTTGGCAAATCTTGACAGTTATCATTATCGTTTTTCAACTGATCACTCAAGAACTCAACACACTTCAAGTTCCTTGGGATATCTGATCTCCAAAGGAAAGAAAGTGGTCTATGTGTAAAGATCTTTGCATAATTGAGCATGATTATTCCCTGATGTACACCTTCGTTCACCGTTCCATTTTGGTCAATCAAGTAGGGAAGTTGGTAGAAATCAGGGTTAGAGAATTTCAATTCCCAGTTAGATAACGAAGCCGTGAGCTTGGTATACTGTTGACCAATGGACATGTTAGAGAAGATGATGTTATTAAGCCGTACCGATTCATCAACGAGTTTTGAACAGTGTGCTCTTGTTTCGTAGTCAAATTTTGCCCTTGGTGGGTCTGAAGGGTAATTGACAAAGCACTGTTTTTGTGCCAAAGTGGATAACGTTTTACCATCGGCACAACCAATGATAATATCCAAAAAGAATAGTTCCCAGAAGCAACGTCTAGCACAATCTTTCAAGCAAACTTCCTCTAAATTGCGCACTCTTTGAGTGTTAAAGAAATTGACATTCAGTTCCTCTGTTGAGGAACCAGATGGAGTTAATCCATTTGGATTTCTATTACCAGCATCTTTCAACACGTTCCCGTTTATATCTTCGCCAACAAAGCGTTCAATATCCAGGTTGTTTATATCCAGAGTCAACGCAAGCTCAATGGCCTGCTTTCTCAGTGTGGTGCTGAAGTCGTGCAACGCTGAGATGTGACACACAAGTGACACGAGGATCAATGTTTGAAGGGATATAAGATCCTTAGGACCAGAATTGATCAAGCTGGATATTTCCATGGCAACGTCAAACACCGCATTTATATCCTTTGAATACTTTGACGATGTGTAGCCGTCTCCAATGACTTTCATCACAGCAAGCAACTCCCTAGGCTTATCAGAGCGTTCCAAGAACTCGTTCATACGTGACAACGGTGGCAATACCGGATGAGCATTGTGGAATTTGGCGTAGTAATTCTGAAGAACTGCATCAACGTCAAACTCTTGTTTAAGATAAGTTCCATTTGAGGTGGTTCTACGCATGGTCTCAAATGTCACCTGGGTTCTTGCGTTGTTGTCCTTCAAATGGCATGGCAACTTATCCAACCCCTTGAAGTTATTGTCGGCAAGGAGAGCACATGAAGACTCAGTATGTCCATTTGGACAAGACCCAACTTTACCATCAGCACCGACACATGGTAATTCCAATCTTTGCTGTTCAATAGAGGGTTCAATAGAGGGTTCAACAGAGCGTTCAGCTTCCTTAGGATTCGGTTTAGCCTTCTTGACACCTTTCTTCCGAGAGCCTCCTCTGTGACTCTTGACATATGAGCACTCCTTACCATTCTTGGTACAGCGTGAACACTTTGGTGAACCTCCATCACATCTGACATGACGATGACGGCACTCTAAGCATGCTCTCGAGATGTGCTTCGCGTTTGGTTTCAGCACCGGCGGTGGTGCGATTTGTAGATCGCTGCTCATAACGACAAATCAGTAAGGTAAGTTGGCTCGTAGGCTCGTCTTAGACCCTTATGACAATTCACAAATGTACAGAATAAACAGAACAGTAGCTGTGCAGGTTTAGTTGGCTCGCGAATAACAACACACACACACAAAATATCGATGGGGGAAATGATTCGTATAACGTTTAACAATACGAAATGATTTTGATTGTTGATTTTTCCTTTAAACAATAAAATAGAAAAAGGAAGGATTTTCTTTTAATTTTGCAAATGAAGTAAATGGATTGAAATGGTTGTTTTCTACCCGCGTGGAAGTTTTTAGGGGACTCTTTGCTTTCTTTAGAAGGAGAGAAAGTGCTCAGCAGAGGAGGAAGGATTAAAAAATTCAAACCCCGAAATACTCTTTTGTATGTAGTTAAGTCGTTGTTATGCGACACACTTAGTCGCGCTCCCGGGACCAAACCGATAGGGTAATCACGATGAGGGATGGGGCGGCCTTGTTGTCTTCGTTTTGCCTTCGTTTTGCTTTTGTCTTTTCTTGGGCTTCTCGGTTCAAGGGCTTTGTATTTTGTATTTTCTTTTCTTTTTTATACCGTGTGAAGCGGTCGTAGAGAGGGAAGGACAAGAGTGGTCAACACAAGAGTGGTCAACACAAGAGTGGTCAACACAAGAGTGGTCAACACAAGAGTGGCCAGCATGGTGATGTCCAACAATTACATACCACAGACGGAGAACCTCGGCTACCTCATCGATACTGTGGAGGAGCTGAGCGCAGTGTGTGGCGATGGGTGTCGCCTCAAGGATGAGATTGTTGATGGAATTGACACGTTGATACGGAGGCTTAACACCGATGCCGGTATAACGGGCGACCGAACAGAGGCGGTTTCACAAGTTGACGTCTTTCTCCAGGAGCACGGCGATCTTGATACGAGAGCAAACAACGATCTGTCCAATGTTGAGGAACTAAGAGAGCAAAACATACGCTTGAAGGCGTTGCTACGACGTAAGGTTGAGTACAAGGAGCGGGTTATCCAACTGAATTCTGAGTATGAGAATAAGGTCTCTGAGTTGATGCTCCATATTAGAGAGTTCAAGGATAGAAAAGACAAGGCGAAGTTTCACACGATCAAAGAATGCTTTGAAAAGGTGGAACATGCACGGGAACGGGAGTATGAAGCTTACAATTTACTAGTGCGAAATGAAATGGTGACGCAGAAACTGGCGCATGAACTCGAGCAGTTCTATGATGTGTTTGATAAGAACCGTGCGAATGATATCAAGGCACAGACGCTGGAGTGGTTAAGGAAAGAGACTAATAATGGTGATAATTTCCAGAGTTAAACGGCTAAAGTCGATGAAATGATTCATTTGAATTAGCGAAGACCTCGTAAGTACCTTGATTATGACCGTTACAACGTGCCACCCGAACAAGTGTTAAAATTGACTCCATGGGTTTGCTAGAGAAGAGGGTAGCTATATCAATGGCCATTGCAGATTTTCATTGAAGAGCAATCCGAGCGAGATCAAAGCCAATGTCCACCGTGACTGGGTTTATTCCAATTTATCTGGCTATCTGAATCAAATGTAACTCATTTGCTAGAATCGAACAGCACAACATTTGATACAGAACTGGAAAGATAATCACTGAGATAGTATGTAATATCAGAATGGTAAGCACAATGTTCCCTACCGAGACATTTGGGCTTTTCGATGGTACATTATACCATCATGTTTGAGAGTGAATAAATTTATGATGGTTTTATCTCATTGATCAGGATCACTTCTACAACTTTACAACTTTGCCAACTAGACAACTACATCAAATGTATGTCTATTTATACTTGACATGTTCTCAAGCCAATTTGCCCATTCTGAGGTCAAACTCTCAGATCTGATAAGATAGAGAGCAAAATTTGATCTTTTACAACAATAAACTTGAAATGATCGTCTTGATAGGCATTGTTCGAATACAGCTAACGTTTAAAGACTTTCTGATGGTGATCCATTCATTCAGTAGCCATTAAACACCATTTCCGTCAACATCTAGTCAAAATTATTGAGTGCCTTCTTACTGGTAGAGTGATTCTTGCTCTCCAAATGTGTAATACGAAAACACCCTTAAGTAGCCGTATAAATCAACATGTTTATGCGAAGACTCGACAAGACTAACCACTCATATGGCAGGATATGACTATACAACTTTAATTCACTATGTTGGAGACGTATGTAGAGATTTTCAACGGTGCACCAACGTCCAACTTGCAAACGATCAGCCCTGAAATATATGCAGGCGTATCTGCAGTATGATCAAGTCCTGATGATTCTCCTGGGACTCAAGGATCATGTTTACGTACAATGTTTTTTTTTACACGAACCACATGTGCTTTCTAAGTACCCTGGCTAATGTAGATATAGCAAATGGCGAATCTGAATCCTAAGAAACTTTATTGCTTAAAACTAAGACCCAACTTCTCAGGAAGACAAATGTTAGTGTTAGGTTTTATTTAACTAAAAGACTTTGTCCATTAATGTATCCTGTGAACTACAATAACCATTTTCCATCTCACAGTTTTAAAAAGCCGAACCGGGATATAAGTGAAATTGCAGTACTACCCTTACTGACAAAGTAGATCATTGGTTTGGACCAGGAACTCCATTTCAGACATAATTTTACTAATGGCTGAGCCGGGCAATACGCAATTCATGATCAAGTTCTATGGTATAATCAGGGATAACGTTCAATTTGTTGACCAGGAGAGTACTTGATTAACGCTTAGCTCTGGTGAAAGACATTCTTAAGATGGAGTACATTGCAAGAAACCACACCATGGTCTCTATTTGTCACATTGTCTCGAACCATATATGCCACACACCGGAACCAATCCATCTTTGACCAGAACTAATCGATTAAGAAACTCCCTAAGCATAAGTAACTAGTTCTATAGAGAACAATCATATGTACCACCTAAATGGGTTTAAAAATGATATGTTTCTGTTTCTTTGCTACCTTGCCTTGAGTTTTCCGCATCCTTTCTTTGTAGCACATATACGTCCTATTTTATCTTGTACTATCCTCGTCTCTTTTGTCTTGTCTTGTCTTGTCTTGTCTTGTCTTCGTTCATAATTTTGTCTTGTCCTGTCCTGTGCGGGCTTGTCCTTGTCCGTACATATGGGACTTTGTTGCTCATATCAACTCTTGTGCGCCCCCCCCCCTTTGGACGTGGAACATCAAGGAGTCTATGAATTAGCAGAACACAAAAGACACAAGACAGACGTTAGTCTGAGGACACTCAAAAGCGGAATGGAGTACCACTCGCCCAACGCAGAGCTCCTCTTCAGTTGTT
Organism: Williopsis samutprakarnensis; assembly: GCA_030569715.1. Lineage (NCBI taxonomy): Eukaryota > Fungi > Ascomycota > Saccharomycetes > Phaffomycetales > Wickerhamomycetaceae > Williopsis > Williopsis samutprakarnensis. The sequence continues at coordinate 77,209 of JAJMLQ010000136.1, forward strand.
CTGTATCTCAAGTTCTACTCTGTAGGTCTAATCCTTATGTTCAATACCCTTTTAGGCTCAGACCTAAGACAGGCTACGGCACCGACTAATTACATTGGGGTGTCCGTGATACACTTACTGCAAGCTAGTTCATGAGGCCTTGTAAAAGAAAAAAAAATTTTTGGTCGTGGACTTGAAAAACTGCACACAGTATCGCAGATCTAATCCTAATTTCTCTCTGCCCATATAAACCAGGCGTTTCAAGTATTGACAACTATTAATTCCACCAGGTTCCTGGATTCCGGGAATGTTGGACAGACAAGCTGCAATTAACCGGCATCATGATTTAAAGGTTCTCCTATTAATCACAGTTCGGCTTTTGCCAGTATAAAACATTGTTAACAAACGAACGATAATCAAGCCCATTCAATAGTTCTCATTATGAAGTGCTCCTACTCCGTTGAAGCATCCGATTAACTTCATAATGTAAGGCCATGATACATATGAATCAGTTGCTGTAACTGTAGACCAAGACTTCATTATATCACCCAATAAAAGGCTTGGTTAAACTTGGCACCCAATTTTCTAGCCAATAGTAAACTGGGTGATGAGCTTAAAGCATCCAACAGCACTGTATCGATGCATTTTTGTGTTCCTCCTAATTCCTACAACTAGTCTTAGCTCAAAGTCCCGCAATCATGTGCATAAGCTTTTTCAACGATGTACTCTAGGGTTTGCATATGAATTGAAAAAAGTTCTACAAAAGGGTCTGCACAACTCGACATATGACCCCATGTACATGACGATCACTTGAGGCTTTAGACCCAAAGAAACTTTGAGACCACTGAAAAAGACAAAGTTAAAATTATCATGATTATCAGAATAATCAACATGCAGGAAATTCATAGCTGTTGACGCCTTAAATTGAGTAGAAAATAAGGTTTGCATGGGACGCATAACGCACTAATACAAATTACACCACAGGACTAGAATATCAACGTCAAAAACATACGCAGAACTACAAAAATATAAATGAAATTTTTTATCAGATGGATAAACAGGTGCGCAGTGTCCGAGAATCTGCAAGAATGTCCTTACACTGTGACCAATTTGGGGCCTTTGGTTTGTGCCCTTTTTCTTCATCCCGAATAACATATAAAACCCCATTTACATCCCTCCCCTGGCAAATGCCCTCCTCACTGAGGGAGAGATTCATCTCTATAAATCATCAACATAGTGCTAGTTAACCATGGGTTCTGAGAAGGTGTTTAACGTCTCTGTGTTCTTCGTGGTCCTCAGAGAGTCCCTTGAGGCTGTCATTGTGGTCTCTGTGCTTCTTTCTTTCTTGAAGCAATCCATTGGTGATAGAGATAAAGCACTTTACAGAAAGCTCCTCATCCAGATTTGGGTTGGTGTTGCAGCTGGTCTTATTATATGTCTTGCCATTGGTGGTGGTTTCATTGGTGCATACTACCGTTACCAAAATGATATCTTTGGAAATTCGGAAGATATCTGGGAGGGTGTTTTCTGTATGATTGCCACTGTTATGATCTCCTTCATGGGTATTGCCATGTTGAGAATCAACAAGATGCAAGCCAAGTGGAGAGTCAAGATTGCAAGATCTCTGCTCGCAACTCCAAAGAGAAAAAGAGACAGATTCAAAATCGGATACTTGACAAAGAAGTACGCCATGTTCTTGTTGCCATTCGTCACTGTCTTGAGAGAAGGTCTTGAAGCTGTTGTTTTCGTTGCCGGTGCTGGTCTTAGTACACAGGGTTCATCTGCCAGGGCATACCCTCTTCCAGTGTTTGTAGGTTTGATTTGTGGTATCCTGGCTGGTTTCCTCTTGTACTTCGGTGTCTCTTATTCATCCATGCAAATCTTCTTGGTGATCTCCACCTGTATCCTTTACTTGATCGCTGCAGGTTTGTTCTCCAGAGGTGTTTGGTTCTTTGAGACCAATACTTTCAACAAGAAAAGTGGTGGTGATGCTTCCGAGTCTGGTAGTGGTAACGGTTCATACGATATCACAAAGACCGTCTACCACGTTAACTGTTGTAACCCAGAGATTGATAACGGTTGGGATGTGTTCAACTCCCTTCTCGGATGGCAAAACACTGGTTACATTGGCTCCATTTTGGCTTACAACTTGTACTGGCTGTGTCTGATCATTGTCATCTTGTTGATGCTCTTTGAAGAGAAGACTGGTCACTTGCCATTCTGTAAGAACTTGAAGTTAAGACAATTGAACCCAATGTATTGGATCAAGGGTAAGAACAAAAAGGAGCTCACTGAGGAGGAGAAGAGAGAGTTGTTCAAACAGGTCAAGGAAGAGGTCAGATTCGACCAAGACGGTGTTATTGAGGAAATCAGTAGCTCCGATGATGCCCAAGCACAAGGTGCTTCATATGAGCTCACCACTAAGGCCAATTGATACTTCTGCGATGTAATTAATGAAATTATATATAACACACCGGAGAGTGTAGATACCCACCAATGATCATATGCCTGTTCATAGTCGCCCAAAGCACATTTGTGAGGTTTTTAACCATGTAAAACCCTGGACTGGATGTGTTCAATTCTGGCATAGAGTAATAGTATCAAAGATGGAGATAAGCAGACACAGGCTATATACACTTACTTTGCCCTGTCGTTAGGATCAATCTTGAATATTTTATCAGGATTCATGATTCTGAGAGGGTCTATGGCCATTTTAATCTTTCTCATGACGTCGATCGTATCATCTCCCAGCTCTTGAACCAAATGGTGTCTTTTCGAGGTACCGATGCCGTGTTCACCGGAACAAGTCCCGTCATACTTCAAGCTCCTAGTCACCATTCTATCAGCCAAATCCATAGCGAGCTTTTCATCTTTGGAATCGTACATCAGTAGGCAATGGAAGTTACCATCACCAACGTGTCCTACAATTGTTGTATATAAACCGGATGCATCGCAATCTTTCACGGTCTCTTCAATCATTCTTGAGAGGTTGGACATTGGAACTGCAACGTCAGTAGACCACACTTTCACATCTGGAGAGATGATTGATCTTCCGTAGTCAATGGATGACCAAAAGATGGATTTCCGTGCGCTCCAAAGCTCTGCACATTCTTGCTCGTTTCTTGCAACTTGGAAGCTTTGACCACCAGTGTCTTTAGTAACCTGTTTCACGGATTTGATGATCTCGTTCAAGATGTTCTTATGGCCAGAGCCAAGCTTGAAAAATAGTGTTGGTTGTTCATCCCATTTTCTAGATGTTTGTCCTGAAAAGTTGATTGCTTTCATCATTCTCTCATCGAGCAACTCAACAGCGTTCAACGGGATTCCCTCCTGAATCAGTTTCGTAACAGCAGTGGTGGCATCGTTGATACTTTTGAAAGGCACAACTGCAACTGTTTCAAACTTGGGCTTGACATGGAGCTTTACCGTTACTTCTGTAACGACTCCCAGTGTCCCCTCGGAGCCAATAAGTAAGCCTGTCAAGTTATACCCATTGGAACTTTTCTTCGGTCTGCGTCTTGTCTTGATGACTTGTCCATCCGGTAACACCAAGGTCAAGTTAACAACGTTCTCCTTCATTGTACCGTAGTGATGTGCATTAGTTCCAGAACAAGAGCAGGCAACCATACCTGCACATGTAGCACCAGGACCAGGATCTGGTCCTAACATGAGCCCATCGTTACCTACAAGCTCATTAATGTCTTGCCAGCCCACACCGGCCTGAACAGTGATATCCATATCGTCCTTGTTGTAGCTTAGCACCTTATTCATCTTGGAAAGGTCTAAGGTGATACCTCTCCGTGTTGCAACGTACTGACCTTCAATAGACGTTCCACCTCCGTATGGAACCACGGGAACTTGGTATTCGTGAGCAATCTGCATCACTTTGGCAACATCCTCAGTGCTACTCGGATAAACGATCACTCGTGGTCTCTGATTGGGCTCAGGAGCATGAAGCGTGTAGTTATTCGTAGTGTGGTTCTCAATATCCGCCCCACTGCTCGAGATCGCATCCTCTGGCAAGTGTGCTTTCAACTCTTCCAACGCCAGATCAAAGTCCCACTTGGTCGCATAAGAAGGAGAAGGAATATCACCAAGCTTGGTAGATGACGACAACGGGAACAGGAACTCTGGTGGATTCGAAAGTGTGGAGTTCAACGCCCAGTAGAATCCACTAGCTGTACCAACAACAAACCCGGTCAGCACACCGATTCTTGAGTACTTCTTTGGCTGTTGCTTTACAGAGCTAGAAGCACCAGAGATGAGTCTCCTTCCAATGGCTTTCATCGACGTTCCCAGTTGAGCAACCATTCTTTTCTCACTTATGTCCAAGGCCTTGTTCCCTCGAGACAAAGAGAGAGTTCGAAAATCCGGAGAAATCTCGACTCCGTAGGCAGGTTTTTCCGTTTGCCGGTTTCGATTTCCGTTTCCTCTGCTAAAGCTTCCACCACTTAGTTCCACTCACCGGCTAAATCAAATTCACTTTAAACAGCACAGAGTGAACGGTAATGCGAGATCAGCTGCGTAAACCACACACATTCCGCCTATTTGGTGACCATCTGGGTAAATCAAAGGCCCCCTTGCTCCACAATACGCTTTTCCAGCTCATTGGAATCCCGTGGAACTATGTGATTCACGAGACGTCTGACCTGGACGTGATTAGGGCATTCATAAAGGTCAAGGATTTCGTTGGATGCGCAATCACCATGCCAAACAAGGTGAGAGCTATCAATTGCGTCGATGAGTTGGACGCCATCGGCGCAGGATGTGGTGCCATCAACACCGTGTACGTAAAAGACGACGGCCATGGTTGTGGAGGTCACGTGACTGTGGGAACCAATACCGACACCGTGGGTATTAGCGAATCTCTCAAGTCCAACTACCCTGAGGAGGTTGGTAGAGGCCGTGGAAAGCCAGGTTTGGTGTATGGAGCAGGCGGTGCGAGTCGCTCTGCAGTATACGCGTTGTATAATCTTCTTGGTGTTTCCAAAGTGTACGTTGTCAACAGAGTGAAGGAGGAAGTTGACAGTTTGAAGAAGGATCTCGAGACAAATGGATTCCAAGGTGAAATAATCCACGTGGATTCACCAAAGATGGCGTCCACTCTAGAGGCTCCGATGATTGGGGTTCTTACGGTTCCAGATTTGGAGCCTTCCAATGAGGAAGAGCTTCTGGCAAAGGCCACGCTTAATATCTTCAAACAATCACCGGGTGTTGTTCTCGAGATGTGTTACAATCCGGTGATCAAGACTAGGCTATTCCGTGAGTTTGTGGAGGCAGGTTGGAAAGTGGTGAGTGGTGTAGAGGCCATGATATACCAGGGAGTTGCACAGCAAGTCCTGTGGACTGGCCTTCGTTTAGAGGAACTGCCTGTTAAAGAAGTTGTTAAGCGTATTTATAAAACTATAGAGAGCCAAACAGTAAACACCGATGCCGTGTGTTTACACAAAGTTGGCAGAAAATCGAAAATGTAAACAAAGAAAACAGATGAGTCAATCTGGTTAAAATAAGGCAAAAAAAAGACATAGATGGCGATGGTGGAGACACCACAGTTCTATGGGTGTTATTTACTCAGATCTATACCTAAACCTGGTAGCTTTTATATCGGATCCACACCAGATCCCGTGAGAGTGAGTTCGAGCGTTTTAATGCTACTTATTATGTCTTAGTCCACCAGCATCAAGGATGATCTGGGTACTAACATCACCAAGAGACTTCGACAGCATAACGGCGAGTTGAAAGCAGGTGCGTACAAGACCAGGCGGGATGGAACTAGACCTTGGGAGATGTGTGTTATAGTGCACGGATTCCCTTCCAAAGTGACAGCGTTGATGTTTGAGCATGCCTGGCAGCATTCGTACCACACAAGACACATTAAACCAGCTGACCGTATTGTTAAAACTAAGACAGCCGGTAGATCACTTGCACATAAGCTTGGTAATGCGAGACTCCTGCTGAACTCACCGTTCTTCAACAAGATGCAACTCAAAGTACACTGCTTCAACACTGAGAGCTACAAGACATGGTGCGATGATAAGTTTGGCAACGTTGTTGGTGAGCATATACACGTGACACATATCCAAGAGAGTGAGAGAGATCAAGAGTTGAATATGAAACACGTTGTAGCGTTGAAACAGCAGTACCAAGAGGAGGACATTGTGATGCTAAGTAGATTTGGCGATATCCTTTCACAAGGAGCAAAGGAATGTGAGGTTTGTCACTCCAACATCGACTATATAAACAGTGACACTTTCCCATTACTGTGCTTGTGCAACGAATGTGAGAGCATTAGCCATCTTCACTGTATAGCCAAACAAGAACAGCATCAACAACAGCAGAACCAACACAACCGCTGTGATGGGTCGTTGGTCCCTTTGAAGGCAAAGTGTCCCAGCTGTGAATGCACCATCCCGTGGCCTTTGCTCGTGAGGAGGGCCACCAGGGTTCGTTCAAAATTCTCAGCGTAAATTCTCTCAGCGTTAAATCATCAATTCATTTACGAGGCTTTCTCTCTGTGTAATTCGTAGCGAACCGCCGTTGTTTTAGAACCCGCCTTTGTGGCCATGGCGGGGGGAGGTGTCGCTTTTTCATTTACCGCTGGCCAAAAAAGGAGAGAAAACAGCGTGATAAACAAACTCGACCCTTTGAACTACTTTCCCTGTTCTGAAAGTAAACAAACAAACAAGTCATCATGGCGGTTAACCAAACAGAGATGGAGGACTCCTTGGATCACCTTCAGTCGTTGATCCACGAGGTTGAGATGGACTGGAGGCAAGTAATGGCGCCTAATGCGAACCCGCTTGACATAGCGCTACCGCTATTGGACAACACCTCTGTTGGTTTAGCACATCGGAGAGGAGAGTTCAACGAGCTTAAGGATAACATTGAAGACGGATTACGTGAGGCGGTTAAGCAGAACTATGAAGCGTTCAATGAAAGCGTTGGTTCGTACCGAGATGTTGTGAACTTTGTCGCCAATTCCAGATCTGTCGTGAGTGCTATTCAGGACCGAGTAGAGCAAATTGAACATCGGGAAAGGGGTGATATTGCGACGATAACCTCACTCAATGAGAATTTCAAAGTTTATAATGAAATGATTGAGATTCTGACCATCATTGAGAGTATCAAGAAGACTCCTCATGAGTTGGAATCGGTATTGGCTGAGAAGAACTACGGTAAGGCAGAGAGCATTTTACATACAATTGAGGAGAGTGCACAAAAGTACAACCTTTGGGAATTACCAGCGTTGAAAAACATGAAGGATTACTTCAACTCTCAAAGAGAACAACTATTTGGGATTTTGGTGGAGGAGGTTGTTCACACAATCTTTTCCAAAAGACAGTTTTCGAGTTTTAACACTGTGAATAACCTGTTGAAGTCATCAGCAAATGCTTTGGAACATTCAAACATTGAACAGTTTTTGGCCAACTCCATTGAGACAGATATTACTCAAGCTTCTTCGATCAACCACACGGAAGTGGAGAACTTTATCAATAACTTGTCATTGGATCCATCCCTGCTGGAACGCGACCAAAGAGCCTCAGATGATATCTCCACACTTGACGATTCGAATCCATTTAACCAAATTCTTCAACTCATGCTGATTGTTGCAAAATTGGGCAAGTTAGCACAAATGGTTGATATCATACTGCGGAGATTCTCCACTGAATTGAACTTGTTGATCAATAGAGTAACAGAGGATACAAAGGTCAAACACGCCAAGCTTATTAAAGTTCTAAACTCAAATGATGTGGGACCCAAGGTTGCACAGGAGAACTTTTCTGGTGTTGTGTTACAAGATTTGTTTTGGAACTTCTTCAAAAAATCTTTATTCTTGTTACAATCGATAAGAGTTATGACAGAGATCCACATGAAATTTGAGGATATTCATTTTGACGCATCTCAGGCAACTGTTGCTAATGTTTTAGAGAAGTTTTGGACAATGGTGCATAAGGAATTGAACGACGTCATATTGTCATACATTACTGATTCTCATTCTGGTACCATCAACAGTAAATTAACAAATACCGCAAGCTCAACGAAGGGCAAGCCAAACATTTTCAGTTTGTATAAAGTTGAGTACGATAAAGCCCAGACAATGCAATTAAAGGTTGCCCTTCAGGACTTGTTCCCAGGTTTCATTAACATACGGGATACATCGTATATTGATTCACCGTATATTGAGGACAGCAAATTTTTGAAGCAATCCAAAATTGTGCAACCCGACGTTTTGAACATGAGGTTTATGTTGGAACCATTTTTGTTGTTCATTGAAGGTTCAACTCTTTTATTCACTGACCAGAACTCAAATATTCCCCTGAAATTCTTTACAGAGGTGATGCACGACGAATTTCTACCTTTATTAGAGGATAGAATTGTTGACATTTACTCAGATGCAGTGGATGGGATTGAACCGTTATCATTTTTTGAACCTGAGACCAAGATAGATGTGTTGATGGGAGAAGCTGAAGAACCTGAGATCAAGAGATTTGCGATTTTCATCGAATTTAAGCAATTTATCAATAGATTGTTGTTCAACCTCAACGCTTCTTTACAATTCCGTGAAGAGTTTATGCCAGTGTTGTTCAAAGTGTTCACCATGTTCCACGACAAGATCGAAGATCTTTACAAGGAACTCTTCACCGATTTGGTTAGTTTCTTGGAGCCAAATAGAGACTTGATTAATGCAATCCGTAACAAGGAACGCGTCACACAAGCCATGCTTGACAAGGTAGACGTTGTTGACTTGAAAAACTCCAAGATACGTACCTATTTCAAGATTTACCGCAGCTCTTTGGACTTGTTGGTCGAGTGGTTTGATCATTACCTTATTCGCACGATCGACCTGAACAAGACAGATCTCAACGTCACACAAGTTGAGAAACTGCGTAAGACGTGGTTCTTTTTCCAATTCCAAAGCATGACCTCCAACAACAACCAAGGTGACGACCCACTTGACTTGGAACATTCGTGTAAGTTGATCTTAAACGATGAATTGAGGTTGAAATTTAACAACGAAGTTATATTGGAGTACAAGAAATTACAAACTGATGTTATGGAAGTGTTGAGAGTTTGTTACCAGGCTGTTCATCTTTGAAAGAACTGGTGAGAAATATAGACAAAAATTTAGACAATTGTTGTATTATCCTGATATTTTTTGTAGCGATGGATCTATGCTGTGGTTGTGTACTAAGCACTGGATGAAAAATTAGCAGCCAGTCGGGGAGGTTATGGTGAAAAAAAAAGCTCAACACAACACATGAAGATTGTAGTTTTGACCCGTTGATGAGTTTGTTAACTCAAATTGACTTTGTATTTTAACACCTTGAACCATGGAATTGGTGAGTTGATATTCGTTACACTAAGGAGATGATCAAATGTTAACTAAAATGATAGCTTCCTGAAGGCCAACAGAACCAAGTTGAAGTTCTATTCTCTGATCAGCAAAAGATCAACGAGTTTTCAAAATTAATCCAGAGAAAGGACAAATTGACCAGCATACTAGAGAAGCAAAATCAGGAGAAGGAATACCTGGACGATGTATCTATGGAGATTGAGCTTTTGGATGAAGACGAATTGGTGAATTACAAGATCTCCAGCGCATTTGTAAAGCTGAGACAAGAGGAAGTTGTTGAAAGGTTAGAGAAGGATACACAGCTCGTTGAAACGGAGATTGAAGATTTACAAGACAAGCTCAGTACGATTGAATCGAGACTCTCTGAGTTGAAAACGGACCTATATACAAAATTTGGTAAAAACATCAACTTAGAGCGCTAAAACCGTTCAAAATACTACACGTTCACCCTTTAACATGTCATATATATGTAGATTTCGTTTCTGTTTTCTCTGTTTCGTCACGTCGTGCACAGCGTATCCCAAGGTATTATTAAACCTACGCGTAGTTATGGACTTCTGAGTCTTTCTCTATGAAGAATGGGTACTTTGGATCGCTGAGCTCCTTCACAGAGTTCAAGGTCACAACATCAGGTACGGAAAAGGCAAAGCCAGTTAACAGCGTTGTATAGTCGTACTTGATAGTGCCACCGAGTTTGACAATGTTTTGTCTCACCGATTGGACATAACTTGGGGGAGGCGTTAGTTAAAGAGAGAGAGAGAGAGAGAACACACACCATAGCAAAATAAATGGAGATATATACCTACTCATTTGGTGTCACTTGACCTTGTTCAAAAATGAGAATGTACGAGTCTTTGGAGTGTTAGAAACTGAATAAAAGAGAACAAATAACAGTGACATCAAAGGAGACTTGACAAAAGATAATGTACACGGCGGTAAAACTCACCTGCTAGCACTAAGCAGAGGGTGCACAGTAGCAGCGATAACGATTTGAAGTTCATTTGTGTTGTTTGCCTGTTTGGTATGAAAAGTTGTTGAAGATAGAGCTATGTGTGTTGTGGTGATTTTTGTGTCTTTTTTTGTATTGTTTTTCTCTGGTGATTATTTGTGCGGAGTGGCAAAAACAAAGCAAATGTTAGCCTTTCCCATACAGAACAAACAATAACAGGACAACTACGGACAATTTTTTCTGGATATAAAACGTGAATTGTATAGAGATTAAAGATGAATACTTTAATATACCGTAAACAAGTTCAGAAACGAAATGACAGGGTTAATGCTAAACGTTATCTCTCTTTCTCAATTGTTGATGTGTTGTAATAGTGGGTGATGTTGAAGGAGGAGGAGGGAGCGCAGCAGGTGGTTGAACAGCCATCATGACGCAAACTTTCTAAAATGTCTGATGAATTCATAGAGCTCTTTAGACATTCTCTCCATTTCCTTCTCCTCTCTGCGTGATTTGTAACCGACGCGGACTTCATTTCCCGGTTCTGAAGGTTCTTTGAAGGGAATCAGCTTATCAGCGATAAACTGTGGCACTTTTGAGAAATCGTCAAAAGTTTCAAGGTTACAGGCAGATTCGTTCCATCTCAGAGGTTTTGTAGGTTGCTTCTTCACTTTCGTCACAGGTCTCTTCACAGGTGCCAGTATAGGTCTGAATCCGGAGAAGAAAACATCCCTCTTTACAGTGTTCAGATCGAGATACTGAGTGGATGGCACTGAAGGTATCTGCTGCTTAAGAAGGAACTCCAAATTATGTGCTCTCACGTTGATGCGCTTCTTCAACGGAGTTGACGACACAGGGGCCGACCCCTTAGTGGACTGACTCACCTGCTGAAGCTGGATAGATTCCGTACCTTCCTCCGCTGATTCAAGTTGATCCTTGTTATTTGCACCATTCGCGTTATCTTTCTGCGGCGGTTGCGATGAATGCCATCTCTGAGCAACTATGGCTTTTCTAATAGATCTTCTAACGATAGGACGTGGTGTATGTGACACTGAGACAAACATTACCCCTCTCTCTAAGTACTATATCAATATTAAATATTGCTATTGTAAAACTAGAAATAAAATGAAAGGAAGAAAGAGAGAGAAGGAAATTGTTGATAAGTTGTTTCCAACCACGAATGTGACACCCCCTTTTTTTCCCTCTTTCTTTCCTTTTTTGCTATTTGCAGTTTCCCGTACGATTAAACCCGGAATTTGAGCTTCGTCGGATGCTTTTGTTTTTTCCCGGGATTCCAGCAGATCTTTTAGATAAGTGACGTTCCGCCACTGGTGAGAGTCGAACTTGGAACACTTGGTTAAAAAAACTAGAAGAATTCACAAAAATCCACAAAATGAGTTCAATAGCGGACAAAAAAGATTTCATGGTAAAGAGCATCATCACAACCTCTTTTAAAGCATTTTGGTGATGATAAACAGTTGAACGTCACCGCCATGGCTTTGAAAAAGAACAAAAAGAAAGGAAAACCTTCAAGGCAGACCAGCGTATCCCACTCTACTACACAGACAAAATCATTCCATGACCAAACCGTTGATACGGACGAGGCCACTTTTGGAGACTGGGGCCCAATGTTGACGAATTGTCAACATTACCTCAAATACCACAGAGGGTTCGACTCGTGCCAGTTCGAGGGCTTCAACATTGATGAAGACCCTTCTGATATGTTTCACAAGGCACATATGAAAAGATTCCATACGGATAACGAACATATTGGGTTTTGCACCGCGATAGACGATGGCGATGAGGACCCGCCTTTGGGTGACGATGAAGTGCTGGAATTTGAACATCCTCTATCATTGGCGGATGGAGCAGTTGACGTATTGTACGTATCAAGAACACAGAAAAGACATGAGGTTCTTGCAGACTTGTTGCATTTCAAACACGTACAGAGCCTAAAGGAATTGTTTGTATTCATAGCAACCATTACAGACCCAATGACACAACCAGCGGAAACAGATACACACGTGATAAGCTTGGAATTGCTTTCACAGCTCATAATATCGCTTAAACTTGATGTTGGCTCATCGATAGGCGAATTCCTACTTGCAGCCGACCTCTTCAAAATTGTGGAAAGCACATTAAAGTTGTTGAACTGTGAGGACCAGGTGAAATTACGAGGCTTAAACAACTCAGATTTGAAGATTGATTGGAGGAATAAGCTCAAAGAATGGACCCCAGATGGCCTGAATCAGCAGGACCTTTCACTAATATACATGATTGACTGTGTGTGTCTTTATACGATATACAAAATTTACGAATTTAATGACCCAGACCTTTGCATGAATCCATTCCTCGATTTCTTCATAAACCTATGGAAAATCTTCACAAACGTTGTTCTTCTCGGATTGGAAGTTGATAGAAGAGAAGAAGTCGATGGTGAGGAAACCCCAGATATCATCAAGTATGTGATTCGTGGTTCAAGTGCCGTGAGATATGTGTTGGCATCGATCTTAAACGATGAGGTCAAAGACAGACTACACGATTTCCACCACTTGAACATTAGAGACTTTATGTCTCCGTATGGGAGACGTTGTGGTAGTGCTGCTCTATGTGCAGATGTTAGGTGGTATGTGGGTGCTATGCTGGCATTAGGCTCTGATTTGAAAGAAGTTGTTGAGATCCTGGTTGATTTGGAGCCCAACGATCGATACGACGAAGACGTGAAGTATATGTTCACGTACGAATATGAAGATTTCCACCATGAAGAGATGTTTCCAGAGGATTACGAAGACGGTGAAATACCAGATAACGACATTATCATGTACTTTGATGAAGATGGCCATTTCCATCGAGTTGTGAGACCGAGATGCACCTGCCAGTTCTTTGACAACGACATGGAATCAGAAACACAAGAGGATGAGGAATTTGACTCAATACCCCATGCAGTAAGATCAGACCAAAATATTAAATTTGACGAACATGGAAGGGATTGGAGAGACATTGCACGTGGAGGTAATATATTTTTCAACCCTGAGTTCCAACTAGATGTGTCGGATTGCTACTCGTGGCCTGAGCTGTGTAAAATATTTGACGAGATGGTTGACGTTCAGGTGACAGACGAGATCTCTACAAGAGTCATAAAGACGATTGCGCGTTCTGTTAAGTTGGAATTGGAGAAGGAAATCACAGAGACGATTAGTGACAAGACAGATGTAATTCCAGAAGATGCAGTTACTACAGACAAGATCTATGATAAATGGAGCTCAGATTGGCCATTTGATGCAATGCTCTCTTTGAATCCGCAACCTTCTTATGCGATGTTGGATGAGATGTTCATGGCAAATGGGTATAGACGTGTCCTTATTTGGTTCCTAACTCATATACCGTTATCATTCTCTCTGATCAACTATATATTTGAGTTATTGGAAGGTCTAAGAGGAGAAGCCAGAATTTCTAAAAAGTTCAAGTTTTCAAGACAAGGCCCTTTGGAGTTGTCTGAGATTGAAAAGTCGATGTTACTTCATGAGCTTCTAGGCAATTGTACGATTTATATCTCAAAAGTGACAAATGATGGCAAGCCGTCATCGTCACAGAATTATACCGATGTGGAGAGGTGTGTGAAGATTATCAAACTTCTTTGTCTCATGATCCAAAAGCTGGTTGAGACCGGTGTCATTGAGATTGAAGAATACAAAGTTGAGATAACAAGTCTTTTAATCAACTGGATAGGTATAATCCCCGAGGCCAAGGACATATTCTTCAGAATTAACAATGGTTTAGAAAAAGACGAGATGGCCGAGCCTATAAAGAGTCATGAGTCACGCTTAGGCTCAGAGCCAAAACACACATCGATACCAAATCAACGCCAGCCCTCAATGAAGCATCGCAAATTTAGTCCCGAATTGAAGGAATCCTTGAGTAATGTCATCAAGAAGCTGGATAACGGTTCCTTTCTATTCCGTCCGTTCTTTGAGCTCATAGAAGGTGGGAATTCCAGCGATGTATCAGAAGAAGAGACAGCTGTCCAGCCACAGTTCAAATTAACCCCGGAAAGCATCGTTGCTGAAACCCAAACATCAAAGTACATTCCTGGAGAACTACGGCCACTCATAAGAGATGAAAATGCCGATCACCTAATTGCTGAACAAGCACTCATGGAGCCCTATGATGTATAATCTGGAGTATATATAGAATGCGAGGAATTAGTTTCCCGATTGGGATGGCATCGCGCATATGTAGAAGTCAATTCCGCGGCCCCAATATATAAAGGAAGGAACAGATCTCAGCTTTCCATTACTGAAGTTGGTTTGTTATAGACCATCTTCAGCGATGAAGCTATCCTCAGTTGTACTAGTTGCCATTGCAACATCACTTGCTGCTGCTCATAAGGAGCCACACTACGTTCTAGACCCATCAATTGAGTTTGAAGGGAAACCAACACTTGAAGACCTCTGGGGAGAAGATTGGCCATTTGCCGGTATTAATACCTTTGCTCATCTTCCAACCACGAGATGCCTTACCCACCCAGAAGAGAAATTCGATATTGCCCTTATAGGTATTCCATTTGATACTGCGGTTTCGTATAGAGCTGGTGCAAGATTTGGCCCTCGTGGTATTAGGGCAGCGTCTCAACGTCAAACCTCACTGAGAGGTTTCAATGCCAGAGCAGGTATTAACCCATATGACTCGTGGGCAAAGGTTATAGATTGTGGAGATATGCCAGTCACTCCAATGGACAACAACTTGGCCTTGAAGCAAATGACTATGGGATACCGTGAGCTCCTGAAGCGAAAGACTGGTGACGAGAAACATATCCCAAGGTTGATCTCTCTTGGTGGAGATCACTCTATTATCCTACCAGCTCTAAGAGCCATACACGACAAGTATGGGAAAGTCACGCTGATTCATTTCGATGCGCATTTAGATACCTGGCTACCGGACAAGTATCCATCTCATTGGCATTCCGACCAGTCTCAATTCACCCACGGCTCTATGCTTTGGATGGCCTATGAAGAAGGCCTCCTATCGAACAATACCAACGTCCATGTTGGTTTAAGAACCAGACTAAGCGACTATGGTGATTATGAGGACGATGACGTGCAAGGATTCTCCAGAATCCATGCAGATGATATGATGACCATGGGTATTGACGGCATCGTCAACAAGATCAAGAAAAGAATCCCAGCCGATGAGCCGGTATATCTCTCCATTGACATTGATGTTATCGATCCGGGTTTAGCACCAGGAACCGGGACTCCAGAGGTTGGTGGATTCCTCACTAGAGAGTTGATCCAGATGCTCAGAAAGCTCGAAGATTTGAACATCGTCGGCGCAGATATAGTCGAGGTTAACCCTTCGTACGATCACGCAGAGATCACCACACTCGCTGCTGCACAACTCGCATACGAAGTGATCACCAACATGGTTAAGAGGGGTCCATTGGAGTTTGGCCATGATACCGAGTCCCCTAACAAGCCTGAAACACAACCACTTGCCGGTGATTCTCATCGACTCCTTGAACAGCTTCCAGCCATGAACTTCAGACAAAAATTCATTGAGAAAATCGCTGCAAACGCAAGACCATAGTTCTGGAACAACTCCACCGTATATCACACACATATATATATAATACAAGTTAATCTGTATTGGTTCGGTAGGGTGATTTGAGATTTGGACCTTCGCTACCAACATGCGATGCGGAGCTCTTCGAGTATTGGACCTTAATGTTTGGTCCGTCGTTTATAGGATGCTTTTGAAATTGATAATATCAACGCTCAAAGAGGTTCCTAAAACTGTAGCGTAAGATCTCATATATGTAGTTGCAAGCTTGTGAATGGTGTGGATGATTAGAAAGATACTAATCCAAGTCCCGTTAGTACGGATAAGATCTGTCTCGACCTTTATGTATTAAAGAGGGATATCGCGAAGATAAAAAACACCCTTGAATAGAGTATTGATAAAAGTGGAGCGATCTGTAGATATTTCCTTTATACTCACTGAAACTGATGTATCTTCTGCTGTTTTGTCCAAAGTCGGACTCGTGATCAAAGGCACCATCATGTATAATTTCCCCTAACGCTCTTTCCGCTACCTATACTGCATTTCTTTGTCTATGTCAAATTCTATGAGTCATCGTGTCATTATCAAGTTCAGGTTCAACTTCTGATTATCACGGTTGTAGTGCTACATCTTCTGGTGGTGAGTTTCATAATAATTCAGTTAATCTGTCTCACTAACCACTGAGTTACCTTGTGATGTGTTATCTTCATTCATTTGAAGTTGCCGCTGTGTTTTACAATTAGCCGCTAATGGGTTTTCTTCAAATTGAGCACTTTCTTTTGTGATTTTTTTGACTTTATGTATAAGAAACCTTTGGTTTTTATGCCATTTTGTGTTGATAATTCAAAATGTAAACAATGCTTCCAGAAATTGGAAAACATCCTTACATCTTCACCATTGCTAGGGCAACAGATGGACCAGAATTTAAATATATAAGGTAACATCTCCTGGTTTGTTTTAGAAGAACTGCCAATCCAATCATGCTGAACTCCGGTCAGTATGATGCTAGGTTTAACGTCTGGGGCTTGGTGATGTTGGATGTTCTTACTTTTGCTTGGTTGTTGAGATATAAGCAAATTTATGCATTTTTCTAGTTAAACCATACAAATCTATGACCAGTTGAATCTCAGGGAGTATTAAATATTACATATTCATAATTTGAATATTTCTTAGCTACTTTAGGCATAATTGCGTGACGAATAGTTGCAATTCTGGTTATTCACAAGACCAGTTTACCAAAAACGGTATACGTCCGTATCTGGACATTCCCGGCTTGTTTTTTCTGCTCTCACCGCCTGTTTCGCTCCCTCCAGCGCAACAAAAAAAAAACAACAGTGACGGGCACGGCCAAAAGCAAACAAAGTGGTGAGAAAACAGCAGCGCCTTCCTTTTCTGTTTTAAGGCCATTTATCGACTTTTTAAGATCTGACACAGTGTTTAATACTGCTGTTCTAACGCTATGAGGCTACTTAATTATACGAAATATGTGTCGTTGGCCCTAGCAGCCAGCACATTCCAAATTCCATTGTTTGATACCCTGCAATCACAGATTACAAGCTACATGTGGCGGACAGATGTTGAAGGAGAGGATGTGCCAGTTTCCCGCAGTGGTGAGGGCAATAGCTATAGAGACGTTCCGAAGGAGTTGTGGGCACTCGACTATACACAGTACGAAGGCGAGAAAATTGTGCGTGTGCGGATGACGGAGGAGACGAAACACCTTGTGATGGGAATGCGTGAAGTGTATGACCAATGGGAAGGTAACGAGGAATTTGGAGACTTTCGAGTACCCTCTGAAGATATTCCAATGCTACAGGAATATCTCGATTGTGAGATTATGATTGATGACCTTGGACAAGCGGTTTATGAGACTTTCCCAAAAGTTGATGAGGAGTTCAATATGGATTCCACAAGCGATTTCCAGGCAATGACTGATTTGTTCTTCAAAGACTATAGACCTTTGAATACGATATACTCTTGGCTTGATATGATTAAGGAGACGTTCCCGGACTTTGTCGAGATCGAATGGCTAGGCCAAACGTATGAAGGCCGTGATATGAAAGCATTGCATTTGAGCGTGGATAAGGGAGTAAACCCAGATAAGAAGACCATCGTTCTTACGGCAGGTGTTCATGCGAGAGAATGGATCAGCACATCAACGGCATTGTTCACCATTTTCAAATTGTTGACAGAGTACGGTCACAGTAAGAAGGAGACGAGATATTTGGAGCAGTTGGACTTCCTCATCGTTCCTGTTTTCAATCCGGATGGATACGCGTACTCATGGAGTCAAGATCGTCTTTGGCGTAAGAATAGACAAGAGACTTATCTTCCACGGTGTTTTGGCATCGATATTGATCGTTCCTTTGGTTATCATTGGACTAAATCTGAGGATTATCCATGTGGAGAGTCCTATTCTGGTGAAGCTGCCTTTGAAGCGATTGAAGCTGAAAATTTGGATACTTATATCAACGTGACGAGAAAGGATCACCAAATCTATGGATTCTTGGATCTTCACTCGTATACTCAAAAAATCCTCTGTCCTTATGCATACTCGTGTGACGAACAACCAAGAGACATTGAAAACTTGTTGGAATTGGCTTATGGACTCTCCAAATCAATCCGTCTAAGAAATGGTAAACACTACGAGGTGTTAGCGGCATGTAAAGATCGTGGTGTCGATATCATGCCAGGTCTTGGAGCCGGTTCTGCTCTGGACTTTATGTACCATAACAGAGCTCATTGGGCATTCCAGTTGAAGTTGAGAGATACAGGCTCTCATGGGTTTTTACTCCCTTCCAACTTCATCGTCCCAGTAGGGAAGGAGATATACTCTGCAGTTAAATACTTTTGTGAGTTCATTCTCAATCCAGATCTATAAGGGGGGGTCATTACTATTGTTAGTGCGCTTGGTGGTTTTCTTTGTTCGAAGTTGTAATAGCTCATTTTGGAAAAGGAGTATTTATATTGGTGGTTTCTCATGTTATAAGACAGTTTCAAACTCTGTTGATAGCATACTTGTGAGTGTAGAAACGGATAAGTCCGTTATAGGCCTTGATATCTCCACTCTTGAGCAAGTTTGAAACGTCAATATTCAAAGGACTCGTAGGCTCCGGATCTTGTAGTAGCAGTAAGATGGCAGTCATTGTAGTTAATAACGTCCAAGCCGGGGTCCATTGGGTTTGTAAGATATCAAGACATATTTCTCCAGTTTGGAAATTCACATTCGGATGACATAATTTGTTCTCAAATGTCATCTTTGGTGGTGAAATAGGATAATTCTGAGGCACTTCGATCTTTATCTTCCAAGTTCCTGCTTGGAATGGAGAGTTTGATGGACCTCTAATGATTCCACACCAGGAGAAGAGGTCACCCATGGGTTCCAACGATACGATGTTTTCATATTCGTTGTTATCTGATAGAGCCTTTTGGATGGAGCTATACTCCTTCATCAACCTCTTAGTTGCCATTATAACGTGGGTATGAGGTTAGGAAAGTGTGGAATTATGAGTTTGTTTATTGTTGATGTTGTATGTTTACTGTTGTGATAAGCGGAAATTGCTCAAACGACGCGAGGAACCAGGAGAGTAAACACCTGGACATCACAACACCTGGACACCTACTCATCCGGACACCCTATATGTGTCCCGTAACATCTATGTCACTCGCGATTTTTGCTCGTTTCGGTGTTTGGTTTCACTACGTTTTTTTCTCCCTCTCTCCTTTTAAAGCTCGTTGCCACTTTGAAAGTATAAACCCCTACTTTGATATAAAGACACAAGCTTCCACCGCTAAAAAAACCATGTCAAAAGCTGCTGAATTCATCTCTAGGATCGCTATCCCAGCAGGTATTGCCATCTCTGCTGCTCAATATGCAATGTATGATGTTAAAGGAGGTTCTCGTGCCGTGATCTTTGACAGAATTAACGGTGTTCAGCAACAAGTTGTTGGTGAAGGAACACATTTCCTAGTGCCATGGTTACAGAAGGCTGTTGTATTTGATGTACGTACAAGACCAAGAAACATCTCTTCCAATACTGGTACAAAGGACTTACAAATGGTGTCATTGACTCTGAGAGTTTTGCACAGACCTGATGTTCCAAAATTACCAACCATTTATCAAAACTTGGGTTTGGATTATGATGAAAGAGTGTTACCATCTATTGGTAATGAGGTTTTGAAATCGATTGTTGCTCAATTCGATGCTGCTGAATTGATCACCCAGAGAGAGGTTGTGAGTGCAAGAATCAGACAAGAGTTATCTGAGAGAGCCAAGGAGTTCAACATCAAATTGGAGGATGTCTCCATTACCCATATGACCTTTGGTAATGAATTCACAAAAGCTGTTGAACAGAAGCAAATTGCCCAACAAGATGCAGAGAGGGCTAAATTTGTTGTCGAAAAAGCGGAGCAAGAGAGACAAGCCAGTGTTATTAGAGCTGAAGGTGAAGCAGAAGCTGCTGAATTCATCTCTAAGGCATTGGACAAAGCTGGTGATGGTTTGTTGTTGATTAGAAGAATTGAAGCATCCAAGGAAATCGCACAGACTTTGGCAAATTCCAGTAACGTTACCTATTTGCCTTCGAATGGTTCTGGTGCTGACCAAAGTTCCAATCCAAACTCTCTGCTATTGAACCTGGGTCGTTAAAGGTTGAATCTGTATTTATATTCCATTGTACATAGATTTCACGTTTATATTTGATACAGAGAACTACTCAAAGAAAAGGTAATGATAATTTATGCGTAGTGTATTATACAATGCTTGGTTTCTTATGCGGCAAATGGGTTACTGAAACGGTAATGTGAACGGGGAGACGAGCTGCTTGACTCTTGAATGTCATCTTTGTTGATCTCCACTTCGTTTGATGTTTCTTTTAGTGAGCTCAGATCATGGACAGCTTCCTTCTTCATCATCGTCGAATATGCTCTTGTTCCCTCCACAGGAATGGAACCTCTGCCCAGGACAAATCCTGGATGGAATGGCATGAACATCACACACGTTAGAGCCATCATCAGAGCATCGAGGATCATGAAGTACACCTCATGAACAATCAAAAACCCTGTCCAGCCTTCTGCAAGTTCGATAACTCTGTAGATGGAACGAACGTAGACAAATATAACACCCAAGAAAATGATAATAGGGAACCACTTGAATATTTTACGCTCACGAATATGTGCGTATCTTGGCTCGAATTCCATGTCATAGTGACCCTTTCTCAAGTACTTGATCTTCCAGATGAAGTCCAGGAACAAGAAGAGGAAGATAGACATGGTGAACACTTGAAATGCCAAACCACCAACCATGACATGGGTACCACTATCCGCAGATTCGTATTGAGTCAATGCCACAGCTGCAATACCACCACCTGCTGCTTGGATGGCTAAAGATATAACGTCACATGTGACAAATATGTAGGTATACCATAACGGCTTTAACAGTGCGTACTGTTTTCCATATATCTGGATGAGTTGTCCTAGCAGATAGTAAATACCAGCCATGATGAAACAAGGTGCAATGGTCAAGCAGATGATTTGAATAAGGAACGGGTTCAGCTCTTGTGGATCAGTACTTGATAAGGTACGGCCAATGTAACCAAGCATCTCTAGGAAAGTCCCACAGAAGTACGAGATACCAAACCACCAGGTTCTGAACCAAGCACCGAGAAGTATATGAGCACCCATGAATATCCCCATTACGATGGCCATGGCCATGTTACCACCATTCGACGGTGTCATACCGTACAAGTTATCCGCCAGGTAGTACGAGCTCAGCATGGACTCAGCAGCAGAAGCAGCAGCAGTGGCTGATTCCACCACCGAGCTGATCGTGGCAGTTGCAGCTAACTCTTCATTGAGAGCAAGCGCTAAAGAAGCTGAGATGTAGTCTATGGATCTCGACTGTGCAATGTATGGAACCTTGTCGGTGATCGTGGCAATCTTAGAAGTTGCGCTGACAAGATCAGACTGTAAAGACGTGATCAGAGGGAGGAAGTTGGTCGTTGTCGATGTCATTGTCTATCCGGTCCACGGTAATATAGTCGAGTTTTGAGAATTTGAGCCGCTAGTTGCGTCTCTGAAATCTGAGAAAGAGTGAGAGAGGGAAGAATTTATAGAGAACACTCAAGATCACCAGAACGGAGGACGGGAAAGATCTTCAGTGGCGATCAAAAAAGAAAAGAATACCTGCAAACGTGAAGGTGTATGAAGGAAACAATCACAGGTTGCTATTAAATTTGACTAATTTCAATTTGAAGGCTCTCTGAAAATTCCCGAGCTATGGGGCTGTTCAAGAATATCGGCCTGTACAGCTAACGCACCACATACTGCGGAATTAAAAATCCGTTGGGCCAATACAGACAGACACAGATCCGAGCACCTGGCCCACTTGATCAGTTGACCACTTCTAGGGGTTGCCCAAGGAACAGAAACTCCGATGGACTCGGCCGACAAAACCACTATAAGCTCTCTCTGCTCTGTGAATAATCTACAGGTCTTTTTTGGTTTGAGGTTATATAGCGCTGAAAGATTTCAAAAGCCCGTTGTATTATTTGGGGGGCTGTTGATGCTGCTTTGCTTTACTCTGCTTTTTATTTCACTTATTGTTGCTTCACTCTAGCGGATAGCATCTCAAGTAAACTAGAAATGTTTCGGGCGTAACGAAAGCTACGTAGGGCCATTTTGGACTGGGTAGATGCAGTCCTTACCCATCTGGAGATGAATGTCTGCGTCAGATTCCAACGTTGGCCCAGTGGCAGTGTATGTTTACACACTGGTAGTTACGACGATATGGTGTGTAAACCGCACGACGTGCAGTGTGTTTTCAAAGACACCCATTGGCTGTGTGGAACTAACTACAAATCAACTACATGGGGGTTGGGGCACTGGATGCTCAGAGTGTATATTTAGCTCCAGAGGGCCCTGTCACACCTCTTTAGAATGTTGAAACCTTTAAAATCAATAGAGGCGAAGCAATTAGAGAAAGAGAGAGCTTATTGTATAATTGATAGCCGGGCACTTAACGTCATGACTAATTGATAATGTGCATAAGCCTGTCTCCTTCTGAATCGTCTCGTGATCTAAACTGTGTTCTTGTTGGATCAAAACAATTATAGAGCAATTTATCTGAAGCATCTACACTTTCATACACGATGGTTTGGATTGTATAAAAGCACGTACATAACTATTGCTACTGGCTGTTGTTTTCGTCCAGACCAGGGGCAAAAGGTGGTCCTATATAATCACTATGTATTTTACCGTCCTGGAGGATAAAAGGCCGTGAAGTGACTTGATCAACAAGGCAATCAAGGCAAAACGTAAAAATCCGCAATAAATTGCTTTCTTTATGATCGTGCCATGGCACATTGCTTTCCTTTTATTCCACTATCCCTCAGCAAATGTACTGTTTTTCCTTTCAAGTTTTTACTTTTACGTTCATTGTGTAGCACATGGTCCAATATTCTAGATCCCGGCTTCGGATCAGCGCTCACATTGTTCCGAGATCTTAGATCTGTGAGAGTTCCAATAACACTAATCTATATTTTATACATAATATTACTCTGCAAATGACCAAACACTGCATACGATCTAAGTGATGAATGCAACTTAAAGTGTGGTGTAGATCTACGACCTCTTCAAAAGTCCGTCTGAGAATAGATTTATGAACCAGGTTGAAGTGATTCCATGAGAATTAGTTATAATACTGCCAGATCGTTACGTACCATTTGTCCTTCCATTGCACTTTCTTATTCGTTTTAGAGCAGCAGGCAGTGCCGTGCCAGGTAAAAGGTGTTAGGTCTGCACAGATTGCCGTATCCCCAGCACTTCCCTCGCACATCGTCTATACATTCTACAACAAAATATCCCAAGTCGTATATAGTACAATCTCAGACCTCGTCCTTTATAGTCCATTCTTATTTCTCCTATAGTCCACCTCAGTACAACCAAAGGTCGGGATAATAGTAGAAAACAAATTTGATTAGGCAATACCACACTCGGTATGTACGTATGTGCACACGTGTACACCTGCTCTTTGTCACTGCCTCAATTTTCTTAACTTTTGTGACAGATCTCTTGGTGTTAATCTGGAGCCCTGCACAATACAATTATCATACGTCATCGGTTTTCAAGGACAAATCAGTGGGCTGCTTCGAAAAACAGATCACTGCATTCTGATATGAGTGTCTATTAGAAGGGGCGAAGTCACGCCAGTTATAAATTGATGTATTTTGCACTAAAACAGTGAATGTCAAACAATCACAATGATGCTAGATGCTCTAAATTTTCTAAATGCATTATCTATTTCACCCTGAGTTCCAGTAAATGAGAATCGAGTCAGTTGTATGATGGTTCAGTACTTGTTTAGTTCGTATTTACTGTCATTATCCCCCATGGTTTGAGTAGCATACTGACCTGTAGGATTATTGGAAAAAACGTCGCTGTTTGTTCTTGAGCGGTTCTTACCAACAGCAACTTTGCCAATAACGTAAGCAGGATGCAATATTGTTAATAGCCAAATTGCAAGGTTCATCATCAGTGCATCCAAAACCAGGAAATATCCCTCTTTGCTTTGAAGATCACCGCTTCTTGGTTCGATAAACTCTGCCAATCTATACACAGAACGAACATAAATCAATAAAACGGATGCAACAATCACCACTGGATACCAGCGAAACACGGGTTTCTTTCTCAGTGTATCGTATTTTGGATTATAGTCCAAGCAGAAATGATCAGATTTCAGGAAGCGAATTCTATGCAAAAAGACTCCAACTAAAAATAGAAATATAGTCATCAGAAGGACTTGACACGCCAAACCCGTTATAATAAGACCCTGTCCTGTATTATAGTTTGCGCCACTTGCACCTGCCATAAGACCACCACCGGCACCTTGAAGAAAAAGAGAAAGAACGTCACCAATAACGAAGGCATAGGAACATAGGCGTGCACTGATTAGAGAGTACTTTCTCCCATACACCACAATCAACTGCGCCAGAAGGTAGTAGATACCAGCCATGATGAAAACTGGAGCAAAGACTAAAGTCGTAGCCTGACAAACGTAAATGGACATATTCGTCACGTTGTTATGACTTGCCAATCTAGCAATGTAGCCAATCAATTCACACACTATACCAAGGATGAAGCATACACTGAACCAGTATGAGTTACGGAAGTAAAACATTTGTACGACTTGCACAAACAGTGCTAGGCCCATGATAGCTGTAAATAGGGCATTCCATACTAGTGAGGGGTTATAGACATAAAAGTGGTATGCTGTATCGGTATCTGACATCCCTGATGAATTTTTGTTTTCTTTCTATCGCAACGGCAATATCTATCAACCAAACTTTGAATGATTTATCCACAAGTGTATGTTTGTATCAAAATGTTTGAATGATTTATCCACAAGTATATGTTTGTATCAAAATGTTTGAATGATTTATCCACAAGTATATGTTTGTATCAAAATGTTTGAATGATTTATTTGTCCTATCTCAGGGTATTTGTACAAAAGTTCTCCTTTGAGAAGGTGGAGAAGTTTTACCAATCAAGGGGGAAAAGTGGCTGAGTTTTTCTTCACTCTGTGCATAATACTGATGTTATTGCTGCATTTCCAGCCCGATGATGTGCATATCAGTGGGCGGAGTAAGGTTCAATCTCAAATATTACTGGTTGTATGCATTACCGTTTGAGTTTCTTTAGGGGCTATGAATTTGCTTCAGAGAATCCCATTTCTGTTTTTTTTTTACTATGGTCCATGAATTTGGTTACGGAAAAATAAACTCGTATAAATTTTAGGATCACTTGTTATATTTAACGAAGAAATAAGACCTTCACACTAGTGTGGACCAGACGAAGTGAGACTGGTTGTCAGATGAACTGACCTCAAGGGAAACATCTGTACACAATTTTGAAAGGTTTATTCAAAAAGAAAACAGTTCGTTGAAGTGGATCTAGTTCAAAGAGCTTTAAGTGACACGGTGCTGGATATGGAGACTTATTGGCCACCAACGGACTTTTCATTCGAATTTGGAGGCCAACAGGTACTCACAGGCGTAAATTTCATGTGTCCCCATACAGTTAAAGATTGGAAATATGCATTCATGATCATGTATGTGGGCTCTGCTGCACTTGTAGATCGATGTTTTTCGTATCAACGCCTGATCATGATCTTCAACCCTTTACAGAAACCCCTTCATAACTGGAAGAACCTATCTTGAAAACACGGCTAATTGTATCCGTCTATTATATTACAGAGAACTATTCTTCTTCACAGGGTCAGAAGCACACCCTGTGATATTGTGTAATTTGTATGCCCTTCTCAATGAATTGTGCATGAGAATCTTGATCACTTTGCATGTTGGCCAGTAATAAAAAGCGTGTGAAGTGTTGTATGGAATCGCATGCCTGTGTCGAAATTCCAGAGTGCTTAATAACACAGACTTTAGTCATAAAGATGAAAAGGTTTCCTTTCCAATACTTTGGTTGAGGAACTTACTTAATCAAACAGGATAACTATATTGCTTATTTTGATATAAGAATGTAAACGTTTGTTTCATTATTGACTCATGTGTTAGCTTGAGGTACAGCGCAGTTGGTTGGCATACTTAGCACTGGTCCCGACGAATCTTCCTGGAGCGCATGCATAACTTTAGGAATGATAAAATATTTTGGATACAACCCAACGTCTGGTTATATGATTGTGGCGAAGTAAGTATTTTGCATCAAGAAACATAATTTGAATGTTTAATATATTCACTTCTCCAAACAAGCTTTATAAACTATTTGTGAACTCCCTGTGTGCCTTGTATAAGCATATCATATTCGTATATATACCAGCTGAACCTTCATCCTGGTCACTGGTAAATCAGCAGTACCAAATCAGCACCTTGACTTTCAGACTGTGACGATATTCCAATTAGACAGTGTATTGCCGGAAGGGGGAAGTGGCGGGGTTGGAGGCTGTATTCAAGACATTGCAGAAAAGCTACTTAATGTAGCATTGTTGATGGAAGGATGTGTGCATTATTATTATTGTTGTGACCTAAACGGGGCTCCTTTAGTCTACAAGAGTGTTAAAATCTTTCACTACTACAGATCAACCAAAGATTTTGATGCGAGCAAAGTTAAACGGTAACTAAGGCCACAATTCAAAGTGTGATTAGGAACTGGAAATTATCATATCAATGCCAAAGTATACATCCCTTCCTCACGTATTTTCTATCTCCCATTTGGTGTTCATTCATGGCTTATATTTCAGCCTTCATTGGTTGACTCTATGGACTAAAAATATGAAGCACTTTAGTCTTTTCGAGTTAGTTCCAATGACATTTGGTTATGAGATTCAAGAGTTGTGAAATGGCGATTTCCTGGCTTATAGTTAGAAGAAAAGATTTTAAATATTAATGGCCATAATTTACCCGCTTTAACGCTGGGTATTACAAGTTTACCAACATTTCAATATGTGTCTCCTTTTACAAGGCCCTGTTTTCAAATGGAACCTCTGGGTAAGCACCAAAATTCTTAGGACTATACGAAGTAAAAACAATATGTTCACATTACAAGAAACCAAGAACTTTAATAACTCAAGACCTTGATAAAGACATGGACCTATATATAATTATGCCTTTTAACAGAGTCATATCCAATCAAAATCAGAGCCTAGTTGTTATGTGATACACTCCTGATATCAAGGCAGCACTTGTGAAATGAGTCATCATCTTGTCTGTCTAGAGAGGTTAAGAAAAGCATTCTGGTTTATACTAAGTTAATGGACAATGTGGACATCGAATATTATCTCATCAGCAAACACTAAATGATGGATTCGATCAAGATTAGGTATCAAGTCAGGGTTATCCACTGTGCAATAGTTATATTTTAGATAAGCTGGGTAAACACAGATAGGAAGATCTTGATTTCTCAACCTATACTTTCGCCCTGGTAAACCTCTGAAACAACTGCCATGTCCTACTGAAGTTTCATCCAGTTTTCTCTTTTCAATGGCAAGTTTCAAGAAAGAGCTCAGAACGTTGAATAGACTAAGACCAACAGACAGCGCCGAGATCTACCAATTTATCCCTCGTTGAATTTCTTAACGCTCTCTGCTTGAAAGGAATAGAATCAAAATTATTCTTTGAACCATTGGAAAGACACTAATGGTTGACTCGTCAAGTGCTTTTATCAATAGATGAAGACCCTCATGGTAAGAATTGTATCCACTTTGGAATCCTGAGAACTACCATAGTTCTTGAGATAGGATCCATTTTGTAAGAAAAGTGGCCAATTTGGAAAATACACGAATTGCTATAGCTAAAGAATTACGGACGACAATATGAAGCTGTTTATAGCAACTTACTGCTAACATATTGTAGTATACATAAGATGGCATTGGCACTTTTCCTGTACCACACTACATTGTCTTGACGCTCTACTATAGAAAATTATTCCTAGGTACCTATTATTCATTTCTCAAGTGTTGCCTAATGTACTATATGAGCTGGCTCATAGAAACAATAAGGACCTTGAGTGGGTTTACGTGTTTTTACCATCTTGTACTGGTTTCTTTTCTTTTTTCTTTTCTTTTTTCTTTTCTTTTTTTTTGTTTACGAAATTTTGCGAAAAGAAATATTCAAAAAAAGGATCATCTAAAATAACGCTGTCAAAAATTTTCGACTACGTCATTGGTTAATAAAAAGGTGACACATTTATGAGACCTCATACACTCAATTCTCCTATCTGCTATAGCTTACAGATTTACCAATCCTATCTTGATTCATTCCAGTGAAAGACTCAAGTTTGTGAGCCTGTTGGACTGTATAGGCTTGAAGCATAACGGAATCTCTATCGGATGGCTACTCTGAACGGCATCACGGATTCACGGTATGTTAATAACTATAAAGGTAAAAGGAAATATTCAAGCCGAGAAGAGTTTGTCAGGAGGAACATAGTATCGCCGTATGAAATGAGGTCCATAGTAATCTGCTTAGAGACAAACACACCCTTACCAGAATACAATTTAGCAGCGAAACTTGGAAATTCTACAGATCGATGAAACTATCACGCACTTTCTGCCGTAAACACCATATGCACTACCCGTAAAACGCTGTTTTTTTAGATCCTACTCACAAACACTATTGCCATATAGATACACCAGTTAGAACTTGAGAGGAATTTCAATGCAATATCACCATTAACAGCTCTTTCACTTGATCAGACATGGTATATGCTGCGAACCTCTTAGGAAACTTTGGTATCCGTAAAGCTTCTGGTTATGCACGTTTTTACAGTTAGTACCAAAGGCCGGATGAATAAATAAATCTGGAAATGTTGTTCCGGAAATTTTACGTGAAATAAGCGAAGATATGGCTGAGAGTTTCAAACTCAACAAGTACTACACAAGCAGCCATTTAGGACAAAGTTCAGATCTCAACAGATCGTATATTATAAAGAAATACATAATACGTTTAATGGATTCATTAAAAAATGGTTTATGAATCAAAAAGCCCTATGTATCCAAAAAAATAATTTCTTATTCACGTTAATCACCATGGTTCAATTTGAGGTTGCTGCGCGTGTGCCGTCACACAATTTTCCTATCGGTGCAATCGGCATCTCCAGCCTCACCAATTGAAACAGATGATACCATGATCACACAATCCATGACTGGCCAATGGATAGCCAATTGACCTGAACCATTCGTTGCTTAAGAAATCAACAAATTAGTCAGAAAGTTAAATAAATTAGTTGTCTTGTAGTCGTTGTAAAGTCATTAAAAGTCGTTTATCACAGAGCATCCAGCATACGCACAAGAGGCTCAAACTGATGCACCAGTGGGGTAAAAAATCACAATTCCATTACAACAAAGGAATGTCGTTACGTCTCTTGGAGATGATGGAACGGTGAGATGAGTAGTAAATCACAAATACTGTCAGGAATATGTAAAAGAATAGGCATAGGTCCTGACGATTCCCGTCAGCTGAAGCGCTGACGTGGGTGCTGGTTCCACTGGCAACTTCCTGAGCCTTGACTGCAAGCACTTGTTGAATTTGTGAATGTGGCATCTTGTTGGTAATGAATATAAAAATAAATCTATTCTCGTAGTAGAGAGTGTCTCCCTTCGTGAAGGTAAAGATACAATAGATTCATAGTAAGGATAATGCTTGAAGTTTGCAACTGGGAGCCCCTAAGATTTTATATCCTCCACTAGCGCTGATTCTTCATTGTGTGAGTGGTTTTTTTTTTTGCTTTCCGTCGTGCATTTTTAGCCTTGGGTTGGTTCCGTGCTCCGTAGACAGCGCTTCTTCGCAAGAGAGTGATTGCATAAATTATCTAGACGCAGGGAAATTTTTTGTTCCCACTTTTGTCATGAGCTAGGAGTTTTATTGGCGCAAACCCACTATATCACAATGTCTATAGTACTCCGATGATACCAACTTCAAGAATATTTAAACCAACAAGACAATTGGTGGTCTTTTTGATGTATGGCTCAAATTATTTAACGGTTGACAAATGGACTTATTTACAAACACTAATTCTCCGGGTTTAAGAATGGTCTTAAATGGACAAACCAGTTTTCTCACTCCTGTCCAAAACTTCCAGAACGCTGAGTAGTGATCACCGATCGGGTTCAACGGGACATAAAAATAAGTGCGCCCAAAGTTGCCGCAACTTTTGCGAAAAAATGAAAAACGAAAACAATTTACCCAAAAACTGTATCCAGGATATTTGCGAAAGTTTTGCGAAATAGTTCGCCATTTACAACATCACGGCTCGCATGAGCTTACTATTGATGACATAGATGAAGCAAGTTTATTAAAACTTTGTAAATATTCTACCACGTACTCTGACGCATTTGGCTATGAAGTAAAGTAAACCAGAGCCAAATATTGTCAATGCAGAATGGATAACCATGTTTCTATAACCAGTTTTGGATCCATCTCCAATGATTGCTCCAGAGATTGGAATAGCGATCAAGACACCAAATGCAACGATAAAGTACATTGTACCATACCGTCTACCAAAATCTTCAGTCTTCGAAATCTGTGCACAACAGACAGGTAATAGTGGGAAGACCGACCCTGTCATGAAACCCCAGAGCACTGAGAATACGAAGAGTGCAGATTTTCTATCTCCAAACGGTATTAATGTTGTCACTGCAATGATACTTGAACAGATGGTGGTTACAATGATGATGTTGAATCTCCCAACAACATCACTCAAGTATCCACTGATCCAACGTCCTGGAATTCCACCAATGTGTGTGACAGAAATGAGCAAATATGCTGTTGATAGGGAATAACCATGAGCACGTGCAAAGGAAGCCTGATAGGTAGCCATTACGAGCACACCACACTCGGCAAAAGTACATGCAAGACAAACAAAGAGGAAGTCGAGCTGTTTCAAACCTTTTAGGTCGAATGCTGTGATGTATGATAATATATTTTGCCATGTGCCACGCTCGATTGTTTCTCTTGGTAATCTCTCTTCCATGAGCATAATGGCAACAATGTAACAAAAGCCCAAGATAAAAGCAAAGATTCTAATAGCCCATGCATAGCCCACGTCTTCAAAGAGTTTTCGCATCATAATAGGGAATACTATACCGCCAACACTTCCACCTGTACTTGCGATGGAGCACATGAACCCTCTGCGTTTATGGAAATACTGGGCCACGACACCAAGACAAGGAGGGCCAGTGAAACCACTACCAATACCAACAAGGATGGAAAATGACAACACCAACTGCCAAATTTCGGTACAGTTTCCCAAGCACATCATTCCCACAAAGGTACAGATACCACCGATTATGAGTGGACGACGAGCACCGTTCCTGTCAAAATAGGTACCGGATATGATCGACGTCAAGAAACTGATGAATCCAAAAATGGAAAACACCCATGCAACTGAAGAAGATGGGACATCTGACAGTTGATGTTCACTGACATATGTCTCAATGATACCATAAGTATTCAACAACCCAAATGCTGCAATCAATCCCATAAATGAGCCGAAGACAACGGTATATGCTTTAAAACCACCTTCTGGGAATTCGAGGTCGTTATCCATACCCAGCATATCACCACGGGTGTCTTGGACATTATTACCAATGGTGGAGTTGGATGAGATACTTCTTAGCTCATCTTCAGCCTCTTCACCTTCAGTCTTCTTTGTGACACGCGAATGAACCCTTGAAGTTGGCACTTCGTAGATAATGTCTTCAAAGTATGAAGTTTGTTCTGGTTGGCATACTGTACGTGAAGTATCAAGAGGTGCTTCTGTGTGATTCATAGAATTGTTCTGACTTGTTCTGCCTTGTTCTGTCTAGTCCTATCTCTTTTCCGTGCCAAATGATTTATATATATAGATACCACTATTCAACAAACCTTTTATTCTGGCTCCAGAGACAAACAGCACACTCTCACATGATGACGGATCCCATTTTTAATCACTTGCGCCTTTCTAAAGCCTTCTTTTAAAGGAAAACTTTTCACCGCAGGCGAGCCCATGGGATTCGTTTCCCGCTCCTGCAAAACGTGCCGTTTGTCAATAACAAATCTGCATAAAAATCATTGACGTTGAGCAGTTTTCGCCCAAACTGCCCTCTTCACAACTGCAGACTTACGCGGATTTTTGACAGAAACAGGATAAAAAGTGCTTGAATTCCGCGCCATCTCGCTCAAATTTGATATAAAACTTTCTAAGGCAACACGCTTAAAAATTGCACTTAAACACCAAATTCAGTACGCTGCCCCAGTGACTGGTTAAGTTTCTTAGCGGTCCGCTTTAACAAATCTTGTGGACATACAAAATCAACGTAGCGCCGGCTGTTTTTATTACTCGAGCAAGTGTGAAGCGTATAGGTGTGACTTTTACGACGTGTAAAGATAAATGTGGTGGTGTTTGACAACATCGTAGAGTAGTAACTTGTGAAGATTTCTTCAATTCGACAGAGGGCATCTCTGTGTAGTTGTAGAAATCATGATACAGCCCTCAGAGCTATGTCAATACATTGACGAGAAGTTTGGAAACCATCACTGCTTCAAGAGCAACAGAAAGAATACCGATTCAAGTAATCGCTTGCTGAAAAGGTGTTGCGATTGTAGCAAGTGACTTTGAGGATGATAGAGCTTTCCGCCCTCAATGATGATGAGCCCAACGCTGAAATCTCACGTAGAAATCTCAATATGTCAGCGTCTCCTGGTTAAATACCACAATACACGCCCAACAGTAAAACTGATAAGCTTGAGGTTACAGATATTAATGAACTGGGAAATGGCGGACAGAGCAAACAGTGGACGCTCTGCGGAAAGAAACGATCAAAGATGAGGAGCTTCGAAGAGCGTAACGTTAATGTTCTAGATAAGATAAAATCATTTTAAGTGTCAGTCAAGCATCCTTCCTTTGAAGCTTTCTGAGCATTGGAACTAGCAACCTCCTTGGTCGCCGACTTAACAGTTCAAAGATCAAGAATAGCTACAATTGTCTTCCTAATAAACCAAGTTTTGTATCATTATGTATTACATATGTCCCAATCTCAACCGTGTAATGTTGATTTCATAATACCGTAACCAACCGTTATAACAACGAGATAACACAGGAAACTAGCAGGCACACCTCTAGTGATGAAGTTAGTCACACTCAGATATCTATTACCCACCTCATCTGTCATACTGATGGCAGTGACGTTTGGGAAACCACTTGATGCAAGACCCATACCACAAGATGACAGCAGAGCAGTTCCAAAGATCAAAATAGCAGTTGAACTTTGAGGATTTGGTAAGGCTTCACCAATCTGTTGTACTAATGGAATGATGATAATGGCGGAAACCGTATGTGACACGAAGGTACCGATGACTAAGATCAGAATACCAAAAATGATCAGGATAACATGGATAGAGTAGTCGCTGATACGACGTTGCAAAGCAGTTGCTATCGTGGCGAGTAGGCCTGACGATGATACAGCTTTACCCAACGCCAGAGAACCCATCGCAAGAATAACAATGGACCATGGGAAGTTGTTGATATCAGAAGTTGCCAGTAATCCAGTTCCAAAGAAAAGAACCATCGGGAAGACTGCGATTAAACCAGCGGACCCGAATTCTGATTCTATCTGAGATTCAACACACCAAAGGATGATAGTACCAATGAAAACGACAACGACGTACCATTGCTTAATGGTTAATTTCTCTTTGATTGGTTTGTACTTCATCACTTTGGCATCGTTGATCTTGAACGTGAGAATAAGAAGAAGCCAAACTAGGAACAAGGCAACGATGCCCACTGGAATCGCAACACCCAACCACTGGCCCCATCCAACGTTATAGTTGGCAAGGTACTCCATAGCAACGATGTTTTGTGGTGATGCAATAGGAGATGGCATACCTCCAATGTTAGAAGAGAGTGCAACACCCAGAATCAACGCCTTTGCAAACGGAGAATCTGTATCCAAAGTTCTAAGAACACCTTGAATCAGCGAATAACACAAGACTGGACTTGCAACGTTGGAGATCCACATGGATAAGAACAGTGCCACGGCCATGATTGACAACAAAATGTTTCTAGGCTTTGTACCTGCACCTGCAAGAATCCAAGAGGCTGCAATCTTAGCAATGTTGTACTTGGACAAAGCAGCAGCTAAGGTGAAACCACCGAGAAGCACCATAATAGTGGAAGACCACATCTGGGATAAGATGTACGAAGAAGCGTCTGCAGCACTATAGACATTGCCTTCACTGTCTTTGGAGACTTTGAACATGACAATCAAGAGAGGACATAACAGAGAAGTAACAAACAATGGGATAGCTTCTGTGGCCCAGAGAAGGGCGACACAAGCCAACAAAGCCATACATCTATGCTGTGCTTCATCGTTAAAAGTCTTCACTCCAAGCAATATACCAGTGATTGTAATAATAATAGCCAATTTGTATGTTCTTGAAGTGTTGAGAAATTTTGGGATTTTGAAGTTTTCCCATTTAGTGAAATACAAGTTCACCTTGTAAGGCAATGGCCAAGAGTAATACTCCAATTGGAATAATTCATCCGATTGTGATAAATCAGTTGTCGCACCCTTGATATCGTTTGTACGGGCTTCCATTCCCAGCATCTCTTTCCAGACAGTGGTACGTTCCCAAACTATAAGTTCACGGAGGTACGATCTCAGTTCTGTTTTGCAACCTTCTAAATCGTCCAAACGACCAGTCAAGGAGGCATAAACCTCAATAAGATTGTTGAGCTTGTTGTCCAAATGCGTCAAAGTGCTCAGCTGGAATGTATAAGAGTCTGTGAAGAACTCGTTGCTTTCAAACAGGCGATCTCTGACGTTGTCGTTCAACAGCTTGTCAAATTTCTTTGCAATCTTACTGAATCCAATCCTGTTCAGTTCAATAAAAGACTTCAACTGAGAGAGGTCAACAAACAACTGAGTTGTTTGCTTCTTCAACGTGATCTTCTTCTGCGTCTTCATATTCAAGTCTGCATCACTTAAAAGCGCAGAGTTATCAGAGTGTGAACGGTCATCATCATCTTCATCATCGTCAAATTCCATACGGGTTCTTGAAGACATAACGTCGCAGTAGTCATTCTCAATATCCAAGTTGAACGACTTGGCAGCATGGATAATCTCCTGTGCTACAGAGGACTTGTTACTGAGAACAGACTTGTTGTCATTCATCAAGTTATCACGGTCAACGAGATGAATGCTCGAAATCTCAAGAGCTTGGATCAGTTGATCATACTGGAGGTACAGATCATGCTCCTTAGACCTGTAAAAATCGTCAATCTTTTCCAGCTCCTCGGTTAACTTCTTGAGAAATTCATCCTCTGGAGTTAAAGTCGCCATGTCTTCCAGCTCAACAGTTGTGGTTTCTGTAGTCTCTTTGCCCTTTTTCAACCATTTCTTTGGGTGTGATGGGATGTATCTTCTTGCAGCAGAGCTTGGCTCCGTTAGTGAAGAGGTAGACGACCCCTTGGCTGCACTCGTCGAGCCTGAACTCTCCAATTGTTTTGCCTGGAGAGAGTAAACGAGCTTCTTCAGACCCGGGTAATTGATGTACTTGTCCTGCCATTCTGGCACAGAGTTATACTTTAGAGAGAGGGAAAATTTCATAATACACGGTACACCACGATATGATCTTCACTGGTAAATCGAGTAATGAAAGATGTTAAAGCAGTTTTATACCTGACGTGATAAATTTTCCTCCCTCCACAACAGCAAAGAAGCCGCTCATATAAGAGAGACTCAGCCAGCGTGAGGAAAAAAAAACTTGCATTCCACGGCCACAAATTAGCGCTCTTTGGTGTACAAAATATACTAAAAGGGAGGAGGCAACCACGCATATCTACGCATCTATAAAGTAAGGATAGTTTTCTTTATCTACTGGTTTTTTGTCTCTAGAGAGAATTTACAGTTTCAAGATCAAAACTGTTGATCAAGAGACAATGCTGCACTGTTAAGTCCAAGACTCAACCGTTTGACACAATGCTTGGACCTTTGAACCCTGGGCAAGGACATCTTGGGTAATTCGTCACACGACATGTTTTGTCCATATTTTCTGAGAGGAAAAGAAAAGATGGAAATCAGGGCGTTTGGTCTTCTTGGCCGTGAAGAAGTAAGGATTAGAGTTTGGTCATGGGTCCTGTTCTGGAAATTGATTGGCTCGATTTTCTGGGAGAGAGCCCACGTGGGCCTGCGGCCGATATTAAGGTGTTCCATTTCTCCTCGGGCCCCTGAAAATAGAGATTTGTTAGCCGTTTCTTTTTTTCTTTTGCTCTCCTCCGAGATGGGACATGTGGTGTTTGGATGTGTATGCATGGAACAATTGTTCCATGCATATTCGATGTTGCTATGACAATACATCTTTAGCTAGTGGAGTCGTGGGTGTACCAGATGGCGCTGTGCCTAAGCGGTTCCCTACGCCAGAGTGAAGAACATGCAAATCTAGTGTATATACTCAAGCCTATACACATGTTAATCCATCTTGTGAACGATGTAGAACAATAAATATGCCTTTAGCTGAGAGACCTGTTCAACGGTTAACAACGTCACAACGCTGTCATCGAACCTGAACCATTGGCCTTGGTTATTCTTGACGGCAACGATGTAATGGCCCGTGTTCACTGAGCCAATGTGACATACAACGGCAAACAACTCATACGTTAACTCAGGATCAAATCTGTTTGTGGTGGAATATGACGAGGAGAATTCAGACATATTCATAAACATGGGGAATGAGATGTATTTTTCCAATTTCACACTCTGTGCGTTATGTTCGAATCTTTTCAGCTGGATTGCGAGCGTATTGGGGAACTTCATGATTGATAGTCGCTTTGTAGCGTTCGTCCGTGAGTGACATTTCGAACAGTTGTACTTTATATCGAGTTTCTCCTTTTTAGTGAAGTTACGTAAACACGTCATCAAATCGTCACTGTTTGTCATCCCCAATGAAATATCGATACAAGGATCCACGGTATTTGTAACGTTTCCACAATCATCACAGGTAATGGTACTTAACAAATCGCTCGAAAATGTCTTGTGCAAGATACACGAGCAGTTTGAATGGTGATAGTGATGATTTTTCCCATTTGAAGGGTCCTGAATGGATAGTGCCTGGTGTAGTTGTTCAACCATAAACTGCCAAAACTCGTGAGCATCCTGTTCAGAATACCCAGCGAGTGATTTATTTGTCCTCCAAGCAGCGTTCAACAGAGATACTGGCCCGAATCCAGAGGTCTTATTCGACGTGTAGAACTCCGTAAAGATCTCATCCAATGCACACGTGATACATTCATCTTTATTCTTTGGACACTCCAAATGTCCATCGGTCATGAAGTAATCTCTGATGATCGGGTTATGAATAAACGTTTGTAATACACTACTCATAAAACAAGTTGAGCCCATATTAACAAAGCCTCGAAGCCCAGTGGTGGATTTGTAATTAACGGATCTCGAATATTTTGCAATGAGGTTGTTATCTGTCGTCTCTTTCGATACAGCTATTAGTGGGACGTTAGTGATGTAATCAAACAGAAACAAATGATCAAATGTAATACAAAGATGACATACGTGATTTCAGTGACATTTTGAGTCTCATGCTTTCCAATTCAGGATGGCTAGTGTAATCACCACAGCTAAAACAAAACAAATATCCCAATTCTCCATCAATTCCTTATTCAGTGGAATTGTTGTTAGTTCAAAAAAAAGCACATGATAAGAAAGAATGTTCAGTATAAACTCACCAAATATATGACCATGCTGTTTCGAATGGTGGACAAAGTGCTTCCGTTTCCGACATCCAACATGAGGACATTGAACGCACATAAAGGTCCCGCCTATACATTCAGAGCACTCTTTGCATTTTAAAGCTTTCGACCTTAATCTCATAATTCTTGCTCCATCCAAGTTACCCTTCTCGGATCCTTTATTCTTCATACGAGGCAGCCTAAAGGAACTAATGTTGTTAAAATTTGACACCTTTACAGCCAACCCATAGTTCCTCAATACGGTATCCTTTGCATTGGAGTTGAACACCTGTTTCAGATGAGCACAAGGTTTGATCGATGCAAATGAGACCTGGGATAGCCTCGGTGGAGGCGATGATAATGATAATGATGGCGTTGAATCTCTTGACGACATCTTCACAGCTTACTATAGGCCTCTTCTCGTCTTGATCTGTTTCGCTAGAACGAACAAAATGAACTAAAAAAAACCCCAAAGTCTACCTATCAGCACGATGTTTTCTCTAATTCACTTGGTGACAAATATGGTAGCAACAGTCAGATGCCATGAACCAGTGCTTGGTTATACCGAAGTCGATCACAGTAACAACTTATCTCCAACAAATGGCGGTGACAGGACGTCAAACGACAGAGCGAAACAAACACAGAGGGAACTATGCCAGGCCACACAGGCTGGAAAAAAAACGACACAGAGTGGAAAGCGAGCAAATCAGAGTCTTTCAAATAAACCTGGTGAAACTGAGCGTACTCAACTCCAATTTCAACAAACTGTGGAAATGTGGTTGTTCTAAGTGATCACAAAGCGCTATCAACAGATCAAATTGTGTGATTGATGTGGTGGGTGCGGGGTGAGACGGAATGTTCCTCTTTTGATTTTGATTAGATTTACCGGCTTTGAGAGTTATGAAGCGCACTTTGTCCAGAAGATCAAAACGGGTAAAAAAGCGTCAGAGTTTGGGGGATCAGGATTTTCTTTTTTTTTGCGGTTTTGTGTGTGGTTTTGTGTGTGGTTTTGTGTGTGGTTTTGTGTGTGGTTTTGTGTGTGGTTTTGTGTGTGGTTTTGCGTATTTTCCCTTGCGTTTTTTTTTGTGCATTTCTGGTAAGTGCACGTACCTATTTCGCATCTGCCCTTCGAGTGATTTCCTATTTGGAATCCGTGGCGTAGGCTTACGCTACGGGTACTATTGTTTCTCACGTCACTTAGTTCATTCTATTCTAGCCAAGGATGTAGTATACAGAGTCAGAATAATATCCACTAGCGGTACGCTGTTCGTAAACACCAAAGAACTATTCTGTCAATACTGAGTGGTCTAGCACTGTCTACTGAGTGCTCCAACGATATGTCGTGATTGGCGAAATACTAACCCGATGCGGAAATCCTATTTGTTAACCGCACTACACAGAACGAGAAAAAAGACAAAAACACAGGCAAGTGCACAAAAGCAACTCAGCTTATACAAACAACGGCACAAACCTCATCCCATCCCATCAAAATAGCCAATAAATGTTCAAAAAAAGAGGTCTCAAGGGTAATACTCGCTCTAAAGTTGTAAAAAATGACTCTGATTCAAGCGAGGAGGAAAATGATCTTGTAGTGAGGAAGAAATCTAAAGTTGAAGATAACCATGATGATGGTAAGATAAAGGTCTCTAAAGCTACTGATACACAGGCTCCAACGCTTACGAAGAATGAAATGGCTACAAAGGTTGATTTGCTCAACCAGGAAATCATAGATAGAGAAAGATCTGAAAAATTGCAACCCCTTCAAGAACAAGGTCAAATTACGGACGATGGCACATACAAAGGTCAAAACGCTTACGTCAAGTTCCTTCCAGTCAAATCGAGCAAGATGGATAAGATCGGCCCAAAGAAGGCTTCGTCAAATATAAGGTCTACTACTGTTTTCGATTTCGCTAGAGATGAGTGTAAAGATTTCAAGGAAACTGGGTTCTGCGGTTATGGAGATAGTTGTAAATTTGTACATGCCAGAGACGATTTCAAGGCGGGCTGGAAATTGAACAAAGATTGGGAGTTACTCACTCCTAAGCAGACAAAAATATTGGATACTGTGCCTTTCAAATGTCCAATATGTAAGCAGTCATACAAATCGCCCATAAAGACCAAATGTGGACACTATTTCTGTGAACTGTGTTTCTTGACACGTTGTAAAAAGACCACAAGTTGTCTTGTATGTGGAGAAAACACAGAGAAAGTGGCAATGCCAGCAAAGGACCTTAAGACCATAATAGACACTGTAAATTGACGATTTCAAGCACTACCTCTCACTTGTGAATATAACGTTAAGTCGCTCTTGATCAGTTCTGTAATATCCTTTGTGATCTCGTTCAATCTTTTGGAATCATGCTTGAAGTATCGTTTCATCATCGTTTCATAACTCTCCAAGAAGGTAAGCTTATTGATATAACTTTCTTCCCCTTTTGTAATTGGATCTCTTGGAGGCATTAACCTATCGACCCATATCGTGCCATAGGTGTTATAACTGTTGTAATACTGCTCAATAATTCTTGTCCATGTCTTGAGGTCAGAATCGTAGAGATAAACTTCACTGTTGTTCAGGAAAACAACAACTCGGTTATCAATCAGTTCAATGTCTAATAGTTTGTTGTGATGTTCAGATTTTTTCCCAATAACTGTCTCGTCATAGTTCAAAATCGGTGCTAACGACACTTTCTTATGAAGTCTTTTACCTCTAATGATGTCAAAACAATGAACCATATAGTCATCAGTTACTATCATTATAACATCCTCCTTCGAAGTTAGAAGAGAGATGCTTGCACCAAACTCAATTCGAGGTTGTAGGATTCTTCCACTCGGTGTAAGCGTGATTAGTGATCCATTGTCCGTGGCCAATGCCCAATATTTACCGTATTGGCCAGTGATAGCCAATACACGATCTGGAACGTAGTGTTCAAATACCATCTCTCCATCTTGATGAGCAATGATGATGCTTGGATCATCCGTGTTTTGTTCATCCTGGTTTATAATCTCCATTGTAGAACGTCTGAATTCATCCTTCAAATCGTAGAGACACTTAATCATGATGTTGCAATCCTCTGGTGGTGTGCGTAGTTTAAACAGTCCGTTGTGCTTTGTAGTTAAGCGACGACGTTTTGTAAT
Source organism: Williopsis samutprakarnensis (assembly GCA_030569715.1). Taxonomy (NCBI): domain Eukaryota; kingdom Fungi; phylum Ascomycota; class Saccharomycetes; order Phaffomycetales; family Wickerhamomycetaceae; genus Williopsis; species Williopsis samutprakarnensis. The sequence goes on from JAJMLQ010000136.1 coordinate 118,413, forward strand.
CAGCTCTTCTGGTGTTTCAGCTTCTTCATATGCAATTTCGTCACCTTCATCTTCCTCCTCCTCCTCATTCATTGAAGTCTTCTTGATATAGTATGGATTCACCACAGTTTGTACACCAAACTTTGGCAAATTATAACTTGGCATAGAAAGCTTTCGCGTTACGTTATCGTCCTTTGAGTAAGTCTTTTTGGTGGTAACCAAAGTACCGGATTGGAATTTGGAGTCATGATTCATTGAATGAGAAGATGTCGAAATAAGTGTCGGCGCAACTCTCTTCTTACCGTTTGTAACAACAACTTTGTGTAGTTTGGTTTTATCCTGTTGTTGTTTCTTGATAATCTGTTTATTTGATGATCTTTCCATTGAATTGGGCTGTACCTTTGTGTAGTTTTGTTCCTGCTTCTTTGACGTCGGTGATGATGTGTTTTCCAATCTGAGAAGTCGGTCCATGTGCTTTTCGCTCAAAGTCTTTGTAAACTCCTCCGATTTATCTTCTAGTATTAACTGTTCTGTACTTTCAGGGAAAACCATACTGTCCTTGTCCACACCGTACTTGTTAAGTAACTCGTTGTTCTTCTCCGAAGAAACAACAGCACCAAGTTCACCTTCTTCGAACCTGATTGCGGAAATGGTTCCATCCAGTGAACTGGCATAGAGAGTAAGTCCATCTGGACTCCAACAAAGATCAGTTATGGTTTTCATTGCAAATTCTTCGAAAACTGCAATGGCTCTTGAGTATGCATTGTCCCAGATGACCAAATTCTTATCCTGTCCAGCTGTTGCTAATATAGATGTCACTTTTTTAAGCTTATGATCATTCATATCAGGCACTTCGTATAATACGGGAGAGAAGCTTGCCACCTCACAGGGAGAATCATGTCCTATTAGAGAGATATCCGAATCCCAGCTTCCTCTAGTGATGATAGCAACAGATGTAACTGGTCCATTTGTTGCGTTGGGTGCAGCGATGAATTGACCATCAGGAGACCACGAAATTCTTCTGTAGTACGTTGTAAGAGGCGATTTTTTGAAAGGTTTTAACACTGTTCTTTCAATGGAGAACGATATCTCTGAACCCTTGTGGTATCTGAATATTCTAACAGAGCGATCATCTGAACTCGTTGCAAAGTATTTGTTTGCAGGGTCAAACACAACACCTTTCACGTGAGATTGATGCACGTCAAATCTCTTAATCTTTTCGAAAGTACTGCCACTCCAAATGATGATAGATCTATCCAGCCCTACAGATACCAATATACTCGAGTCTGGTGCCCACGCAATGTCCTCAATGTCGTTATCGTGAGCCACTGCTCTTTTCGTCACTGTCCAGTGTTCAAGGTTCTGTTCTCCGAACGCTGGTCTGTTCTCCTCATCTCTTTCCCATATCAATAGCACTTTATCATCCGATCCAGTCGCTAAGAATCGACCATCTGGTGAAAACCTCACCACTGTCACTGCACCAGTATGACGAGCCATACTACACAGAGGTCGACAAATAGCTTCTTCACGTTTTGCCTTAGGATCTCTGAATCTGAGAATATCCTTTGTAGACCATATACGGACGTTACCGTCCAACCCTCCAGATGCTAAGCGTGAGCCGTCTGGACTTATAGAAACAGAGTACACTTCATGTTTATGAGACTCCTCTGAGGGGCCTTGATATTAGTAAGAGAACACACAAATACAGATATTCATATCAGGAGATGATAGTTACAGTTACATACCACTGTGGTTGAGCCAAGGGAGCTTGAGGATGTACATTTCACAGTGTTTCTACCCGTGATTCTCCTATTCAACGAGCCTACGGATGTAGTTGTAGTGTCTCTGTATGTTTTGATTTTCAACCTATCGGTAAGCGCCACACAAATATGTCCTCGGAATATTCCGGTCTGTTTTGTAAAGTTTCGGCTGCCAAGTGAACCCTATCACTTTAATCTGGTGTATAATAAGAGTCACCAACGATTTGTTTGTGTGTGTAATTACGGGGGCAGTAGGACTTCCGATGCGTCCTAGAGCATTCTGACGTATTTCTGTAGGCCGCCTACAAGGTAGTTTCCGGTTACCGTTCGCTTTCTGCTAAAAAGAGAAGTTTTACTTTGACAGGATTTGCTAAACGGCATGGAAACCTCATCGACATGGAAACCTCATCGACAATGTGTGAGATTTCAAATTGATTAGCGCAGTGGTTTATGGATAGAAACTTCCCATGGATGGTGTGAAAATGACCTTGTTCTTCTGACTTTATACTATTCTCGAAAGATCGTTCTCCTATACGCTTGCTACGGGACCGTGTACTTCATCTAGCGAATGAAGGAAATGCACAAGAATCCGTCGGAGCTCGGCAATTCAGCAGTGCTGGCTTAATATACACACTCGAAAGCGCCGCTAGTAATTTCACCACACAAACCTCACCACCGTAGTTGACTGGTTTCAGCCTTGTAACATTAAAAAGCCAATCCCGTCTCTATGGATGCACTGTAAAGCGATATCGCTAGAAAATACCCACCACGTAATTATCGTCTAAAGTAATTCCGAAAGCTACACAAGCGCTGAGAAAACCACTGGAAAAGGTGTTTCTTTGCCAATTCAAGTTGCATTGGAGGTTACACACTGGCTTATTTACGTATTTGGCCTTGCGGAAGATCCAAGGACTTCATTTAACGCGTGGGGGAAAACACTAAGGACGTCGTGTCCTGAGGCGAGCAACACCAGCAGACACAGGTAGAAACCCTGTGACGAGGAAACTGCCAATATTCGTGTGTAATTCTGGCTTTTTTGGGCCCCAATTTTATGTGTTCTGTATGTGTGTTTTGTGTTTTTTTGCTTTTGGCAACTCGGCCCTATTTTTAGCTCTGGGTAACCTGTTGCCCTGGCAGTTGAAAAGAACCAAGCCCAAAATGTGAAACAAAAATTGTGTAGTTTGTCTCTTTTTATTTTTTTATCATTAATCAATTCAAATAAACAAAGCCACTTCACAGACAACCCGTGTTTGTCCCTTAGAAAACGTGTTATTATAAGTGGTGTTTATAAGTGTCCTTGCTGTTATTCCCAACGTCCTTCGTCGTGTGTGTGTTTTCGTTGTTTTGAATTGGGCACCGTACTTCCCCGATTTGGTGATTTTTTGTCTCTCTGTCTTCTCCAGTACATTTGACCCAACCAGTTTGAGAGTTTGTCCTGCCTTAACCTCGAAGAGACATAGCGGTTATTTTACAACTACAAGACAAGACAAGACAAGTCATAAGGGTATGAACGCTGAACAACCTTCAAGTCCATTTGCAGCTCTAGCACAGATGAGCCCACAGAGTAAGACCCGAAATACGAAGAATCTGTCTTTACAGTTGAGTAACGCTGGCGAATCTGAAGACAGTGACAATACGAAAGCGATGGCGTGCTCGTCACCTTTCCAGAACCCACAGTTATACAGACACAGGTCGTCGCTGTCGAGGGCGCCGTCAGACTGCTCCAAGCCCTCGTTGACAAGAAGGCTGACCCTCACTATACCGACAACTGATTCCAACCACCAAGCCAATGGTAATAATGCACTCGTCAACACCAACACAAACAGCAGCAGTACAAGTAGCAGTGCCAACTCCATGCGATCAGGTGAGATTAAGAGTATACCGAGCTTCACGAGCTCATCGCCAATCACGTCGTCTCCAATTGTCCCACAGACACCGGACTTCACCGCTACGTTTCCAAACTCGAAGGAATCATCATCACAATCATCATCTTCGACCTTGAATACAGTATCATGTAACGCCGAAAACAGTAACTCGCTAAGGACGAGGACGTTGATCCATAATGTGTCAACAATGGATGTCTCCAATGACGGTGACACTCACAAGATGAATGCCTACCCGGATGGCCCAGTTTGCGTACTTGCACCTCATCTGTTCCTATACTCTGAACCGACACTTCAACAGGTTTCTGGATTCGATGTCGTGATCAACGTTGCAAGGGAATTGACCCCTCCAATGTTGGAACAACATGCATCCTCCGATAACATGTCCTTGAAACATTTTACCCATAATTCTACACACTACTACTACGTTCCATGGACACATACGTCAAAGCTATGTCCTGATTTGCCCTACCTAACACAACTCGTTATTGACTCCATTAACGCAAACAAGAAGATACTCATCCACTGTCAATGTGGAGTGAGTCGATCGGCGTCGTTAATCGTTGCATGTTTTATGAAGTTATACAACGTCTCTTTGAATGATGCTTATTCGATGTTGAAAGAACGGGCACCTGATATCTCTCCAAACATGTCACTAATATTTCAACTAATGGAATGGGGTGATTTAATAGGAGTCAACAAGAAGACTCCAACCGAGAACGTATACACCCCTAACTTGGAGATATCAATGAATCCACTCAACGTTGAAAGCTCAAATATGGTGTGTGAATCCAACGTGAATGTGAAGAAATACTAACCTCTACATCAATGTGAATAATGAATGCAATAATGACAATAGGGTGATATATATGATAAATGTATATTACAATCAAGTTTCTTATGAGTTTTAAACGTAGAAAGCAAATATGTAGTTTTAAGCACTATGGGAATCACTTGCTCAATCTTTTCAAGAACTCCAACAATTCAATAACATTCTGTGTATCGTGGCCTTCATAGACATACTGAGTTGCAATTTTGGTAGCAAACAATGATCTGGAGTAAGCTTCTGGCAATCTGGCCAAAACCTCATCAACAGAACCAACCTCTTCTAAAAGAAGTTGTGGAATACCACGCTCAAAGATCTTCTTACGCAATGTCAAGTCATTCCACAGATCGTCACTCTTTGAAATCAAATCACACAAATGGTTGATATCATTAGACAACAAATCCGAAGACTCTGATAAAGTTTTGCCAGTGACATCTCTGTAGTGCAAAAGTGCAGCAGCCTCCTTATCAGCATTCTCAACAATGAGCTCTTGGACTTGTTTCACATAAGCCTTGTAGAAATCTGTTCCAGCTTTGAAATCCTTGATGAATTGAGAGTCTGTGAGGACAAGAGAAGCCATAACTTCCGCAGAGGATGATGTAACACCACCCTTGTTGGTGGATGCATCCTTGAATACAACAGCACCAGCCTTCTCCAACTCTATCTTTGCCTGTTGGGTGATGAACAAGTTTGCACCTTCAACAATGTATTTGATAATACTGTGACCATTAGAATCCAACAAATGATCAACAGTGTCGATATCAATTGCTGCTGGACGACCACCACAAGGCACAAACAAATCAATTGGGCCGATGTACTTAGCAATGTTCAAGTGGAACAAGTTTCTGAAGTATACACCATTTGTTATAACTTCACCGCTTGGCAAAGTCACATCTTTATCATCCACGGTAACAACAAATCCCTCTGGTGATAGCAATGAGCTGTTGTACTCATTGATCATAGCTCTCTTCTTGGCCAAACGGATCAATTCGTCCTTGTTCAAACCCTTTGGATCGCAAAGCACACCAGATCCATCAACAATACCAACATATGATTCGTTTGGTGTGGAAAGCAAGATCTCGTTGGAGCCCAAATCACCATCTGGACCACCAGTTTGGAACTTGGTGATGGTAGTATCCTGTAGGTGTAATCTTTCATAAATCTTTGCAACATAAGCTCTAACAGACAAAGAAGTCATACCGTATTCATCATGAGGAATACCACCAAGGGATGGAGACTTACCAGTCAAGAACGACTTCCACCATGGAGCACCTCTTTTCTTAGCATGTAAAGTTGCCCAATCGGTGTAACCAGCAGTACCTTCATCTGGACCCAAGAACAAAATTTCAGGCTTGTTGTAAAGATCCACGATAGGGTCTTTAATACCCGGTGTATCATCCTTGATCAGCAAATCAATCAATGCATCAATGTATTTTTCGAATCCAGTCTTTGGATTCTCTTGAGCATCCAAATCTAACAAGATAACACCCTTAGAACCACCTTCTGGGATATCTTTGTTCTTTCTCTGCTGAGTTGAAGCCAAGTTATAGTTCTCGTCAAACAAGTTTCTGACGTTGGTTTCATATGCATCCTTTGATCTGGATCTAACAATACGGATACCACCTCTTGCGATATCTCTGAATCTAATATGGAAACCTCTAAATTCGGCACCAACCAAGAAGAAAAGACCAAACGGAGTATCTGGATACTCGAGTTTTGACAAGAATGATGGATCCAATCTGAAAGAGATAGCAACCTTTGTAGAGACAAAGAAGTTTGTCTTTAATACAGACTTGTTGAACATGAACAGTGCTCTTAAAACGAGGGCATCGTTTTCGTTAAAGACATTTGCCAATAACAATTTCTCAAATTCTTCCTCTGATTTAATTGGGGAAATCTTTGAGAGTCTCTGATAGGATAAAGTCTTCTCCAAGTTGGATCTAATGTAGTGAACATCAGCAAATGAACGGAACAGCTGAGAAATGATTGATTTGTAACGGTTAAAGACATCAAAGATAAATGACTGTGTAAACGTTTCAGATCTCAATCTTTTCTTCAATGATGAAAGAACCTCTGCAACTTGATGGGAATCATTAGGACTGAGTAATTTCAACAAAGATTGGTATTCCGCACCTAATCTGTTCAAGAAATGTGTGACAAAGATTCCACCACAGTGTGCGTAGACTGATTCCTGAATTGAGAGTTCATTGTTGGCGAATGCCTCAAAGAAGAACCCGTGTGGAATACAGTACAACAAAGAAGCCTCCTTAATCAACTGATAAATTGAGGAAGGATCAGCATCCACGGTCTGTTTCAAGTAAACCGAGATGACGGTGACTCCGTTGGAGAAGTTTTCCACATATTTTCTCGACAAGTTCAACTTGTAATAGTTGATCAAAGCAGACAAGGCAGAAAAGTACTTCTTTGTTGTGTGTTGCTTATACCCGATGATGACACGATGTTCATCCGAGTTCTCCACAGGGAAATGTTTGATGATTGGCCCGGCAGTCTGTTTCAACACCTCATCAATAATACCATCGTACAGTTTCTTAGTGTTTGGAGAAATGATCTTCGAGAAGGTAACGTCGTAAATCGATCCCTTTTCAAATCTGTTCTTGTAGACGAAATGAGCGCGCACCGTCTTGGTGGAACTTTCCGGGTTAAACTGCTCATTGTTCAAAATCAGTGGTGCATTGAAAGACTCAACACGGTAAGTTCCGTCCGCCAATTGGTCCAAGTAGTTGTCATCGATACGTTCCTCGTAGTTTGTGAGCTTGAACTCCTTTGTACCCGGGACAGAGGTATCAAAGTAAACCGCATGGTCCTTAGATTCACGCTTGTGATGGATAAAAGGCGAATCGAGGTCATTTCTGGCAAAGGCATCTAATTTTGCGGAATAGAGCGCGTGAATGTGTGACACGATTCCCTCCACGGTTTCTCTCTCAAAGTAAACGTCATCAATTCCCAAACTCTCATAAAACCAACGTGCTTCAGCCTCAATCAGGTTCTCTGGAATAAATCCATACTTGTCAATGAGATCCAGTACTTTTTCAAATTGGGCTTCCTTACCAATAAATGGCAAGTTTTGGTAGCCAGACTTTACGGATGAAATAGATAAGGTGGCAATCTCTGGCGCCTGTGTTGATAGTTCGTCAACCATTTGTTTTCGCTTGTATATGTTCAATTGTTTTATGTGAAGTATATAATCAACCTCTTAGAGGGGTTAAATTGAACTTTTGAAGGACACATGGGGCAGTTTATATACGAATTTCCCATCGTCATTGAAACCACCAGTGGGTTGTAAAGTTTGGGGTCACTTGGAATCCTTCGATTTTGTTCTCAGACATGTCAAAGAGCACTTCCCAAAACACCGCAAAAGGCTCAAAAGTGGACAAGCCTGAATAACAATAAGACAAATGGGACAAATGGGACAAATTTTAAAATTAGGCAACTTTGCGCGAAGCGGTTAAGAAATGGCCATGTGAACGGGTGTAGTTGCGCGCGCAAAACCAGAAGCCCGCACTTTCACAAGTGCGGGAAAATTAACTTTGTGAGTGGTTCTATCGTTGCACACTAAAATTGTTACACTGTGTTTGTCACATAGGTCACCAGTTTTCTGCAATGAGCTTGTGTGTATGTGAATGACTTCAATGGTCATTTGCTTTGTAATGGGAAACTTGTACAATTATGTCATTAGACTCATGTACGTAATTGGAGTGATAATACACAGTGTTTTACAATTAGTGAGAGGATCGCTTGTGGGTTCCTCTTGGGTACTTTAACGAGTTAAGGGGTCATTTGTCCTAAACCTTTTTTTGACTGTTGTTGTTGTTTCTTTTGACTTGCGTTAAAAATGTCCAAAACGTCTACGGCTTGGGTGGTGAATTTTTATCAAATGCGGCAACGCAGCGCCGCAAATATTGGTAACTTTTCTTTTCCAAGTGGAAAATTGTTGTCTTTGTGGGTAAGAGCCATAATGAGTAAAGTGAGGAGCAAAGTGGAGTTGAATTCATGCCTCTTCGAAAAGTAATGGCTTATATCTGTACTAGTAGTCATCTTGTTCAAACACACTAAGCTCTCATCTCCATGACTTTGCAAATGCCGTAGAATGCTGTGTGGGCTGTAACCGTTTTTCTCCGTGCAACTTGGTGCAAATTCGAAATCTGGGGTAATTTAAAGTTATACCAGAAATTAACGAAGAAGATTTTCCCGTAACTCAATTTTTACTCTTAGAATTGAAGCGATGGAGTCCAATTTGTCCACTAAGTATGAGTCAGAATTCACCAAGCTTTGAGACAATCATTATCGTTGTTCGTTGTTTCATACTGCGTTGGGGCTGTAAACCCGCGCGGTCTTTTGTCCCAATTGTCTTATGTTTGTCCATCAGAGATGTCCAGGCTTCAAAGCGCACTGGTCCAGAAAAAAAAAGAGACAATTGACAGGTACACACGATACAACGTCGTATGTGCCTTCAGTTTTTCCAAAGCAGTAATATTAGTCGATGCATCGCTAGCTAAATTTCACAGCACTGTTCTTCAACGTTGCTAACTATTTATCAAGAAGATCCACTATCAATCACTACAGGCACCCGTATATAATGGTATCACGGCTTAGTCCACATAATTGTTGTGAGTAATTCGGTTATTCCAGGAGGATTAAAAGGTGGAATGAGGTGAAAGAAACGACATATGTTCAGATCTCCTTGAGAACGGCATTCACTATCGATAAGGCTTGTTGTACGGGGATGCTGGTGCAGAGAAATGTCTCGAACTTTACAAATTGGGCCAATAAATTCATCGATGAGTCAAGAAAAATTTTTAAGATACAGCAAGTGTCTTTTGACAATCACATGAAATTTGATTGAAAAGGTTCACACTAGATCGTGGTTCATTAAACCGTGCAGAAGGACACTACTGAACACTTACTAAAGCTATGTGTTCAACAATCTATAAATCACGGATCTCAGAACCGGTCTTACTGCGAATCGTCGCCAACCAGTACCTTAAAAAGGTTTGAAGCCATAAATTGGTAGCCCAGTGAACACAGGTTTGGGAACACAGGTTTGTTTACACACGCCCAGATTTAGCGGATGTGCGAATCAGTGTTGCCCTGACAAATTTGTGGTCTGCGACCACCGTTTTCTACACTTTTGGAATTTTTTTGTGTCATGTAGTTGCCTTCAGCTGTGGATTGCTAAACGTAGGAAACCTTTTTCCCCACACCAATCTCCAGATTTCACAGGTTCACAGGCGGCCAATTGCCCAACCATTCAACAACTCCACAATTCCATGGGGTTACAAGGTGAATATGCGTAGTGGTATACCAATCCAGCCTCAAAAAAGGCCCAACATATCCCAACTCAACAAAACGTTTCAGATACTACATGCATGTTAAACTGATGAAAGTTCTAACTATTTAAATCATTTCAAAGAACTGTTTCGATCTTTCTTTGTAGAAAACTACTTTTCATTTGACGCTCTTCCTTTGGTCTTGTTTTGTGAAAAACTACACTGTGGGTATGTTCAAGGCAATTAAATTAAGCGTCTTGACTATTCAAACTATACTTGTTCAACAAAGCTAAGAAAACGATATATATATATATATGGAGAGAACACAAAAGACAGAATTGGCACATAATCATATGAGTTTGGTTACAACTTTGCCTTTGCAGGTGTAACTGCCTTCAAGATCTTTTCAATGTTTGCAGCTTTCATAACATCACCTCTTACTTTCAACTTTCCAGTGAGGAATAACTTTTGAGAATTACTCTTACCATTAACCAACTTTTTAAAGTCCAAGTCACCCAAGTTGATGAGCAAATCGGACTCAGCATCTGCAGTTGTTTCAGTCAAGGTTCCGTCTTTCTTCAAATCTAACTTCCACGCTTTCTGCTCACCTTTCTTGTTCTTCAAGTTGAAGATGATGACGGAGTTGGTCTTCTTGACTAACTCTTTAGCTAAGCTTGGATTGGATGAAAGAGACGTTTCGATTTGTTTGAAAACTGGCTCACTCTTGAAACTCATTGTTCTGTGTATTACTTGGTTGACTTGTTTGTTGTTGTGTTGAAAAGTGAATTTTCGCCCTCCACAGGACCCTTTTTATATATCAGCTTACCCCACATTCATCGCCCGCAATGTTCGTTAAACGGCCCGCGGATGAATAAGACTACTCCAAAAAGAAATGTGACGTTTTGACCACTTGCTGTATTATTCACCGGTGTGCTTCTTCACAGACACGGAAAAATCATACAGTCATAAAAGCAGATATTTGTATAACGATGAGACATTGAGATGAGAGGATGTGGTACATGAATGTTTGACAGTCAATCACCATTAAATTCATCGTATTATTAAAGCTAAATATCTAATGCAAATATCTAAGATTGAACACTGGAAAATGAACTGGTGCTCGAATAGTTCGTCTAGCGATCAACACAACTGAACTGTAATCAATGCTGAGACAATAGAGATGATGATTCCAAGACTGATAGAAGAGGCTGAACTGATTTGATCATCTTGAGTCACTTCTTTAGTATTGTTGGTACAGTTGTCATAAACTGTTCCGTTCTCAATAGGAATTTCTGTGTAGTCAGGGTGTTTCTTATCAATATCATCAAGGATATCATCATCAGAATCAGGTTCCTCATTATCTTCACCTTCGTCCTCCAATTCCTCGGTGGTTTCTTTGGTGTGTTCTGTAGTTTCCTCCGTGGTTGATTTACTGCTCTTACCCTTGCGTGCTGCATCAGCCTCTTCAGAATCATCTTCAAGCTCGATTTCACTCTCAACCTCATCTCTTCTAGTATTATCCTCTGTTTCGTATTGTTCATCCACATCTTCTGGGGAAAACGAATCATCTTCCGTAGGAGCATCATATTCAGGTGATTTTGAAAGCTCTTCAGTGTCTATTGAGGTGGCTTGAAGGTCATGAGATGGCAGATGAACGATTCCAGCCAACTCCTCATACTTTCTCACTTCTTCAGCCTCTGTCTCGGGATTCAACAACAACAAGTCTTCTGGTTCCCTGGACTTGCGAATATCAGCACAAGCCAATCTTTCTCCGCTCTCCAAATGGATCACAACAGATTTACCGCCAATGAACTGAGGTGTTGACGCATCCAATCCCAAATATGGGTCATAATAAAACAACTCGAAACAAGTTGTGTTGATCAAGCCATGCTTACCACTTAAATCACCAACCTCACAAATGGAATCGTCTCCAAGCAGTTCACAGTCGCTTGAAGCGCCATATGGGTTAAAATGACCTCCCGTGGTTTCGCAATCAGCACCAACAGGATGTTCATGAATATGGTATGTAAACATACCAGAGTTCTTTGGTAAACCAGTAACATCAACGTGAACTTTTGTAGTACCGTTCAAGGAGTAAAATTGGATTACACCTACAACGGTCTGTGAATTCCCCTGTGGAAAATCAGCTCTGTAAAGAACATCGGTAGGATTGTTGTTAATTGCAATGGCTGGGGCAGTTGCAGTGACAATAGAAGCCAACAAGGGCAAGAGGAAACACTTGGAAACCATCGTTAACATATATTTAATACTCTCCTGTTGATGGATAAAGCAACTGTAGAACTTCACAAGGGAATATTTACCACAAATCAACTTCAATGGATAATCAGTTCATCTCAGTTCACAATACTGAGACAACTGCCACAAAGATGACAAATACATCGTCATGAATCTGTTTGTGTAATCCATGGAATGACAAACGATGCTTGCAGAAAAAATAAGCAAAACAAAGACGTAAACAGAACATCTACAACTGTCAGTAGAAGAGAAAGAAAATGACAATTTCTTAACTAATAATTCTGTTTGCAAAGAAATATGAGTATAATCCAGCTTGGTATAGAAACACTCTCCAGAAATAATAAATATAAGATTGAACAACAAAATAACCATGAAAAACAAACAAAAGACAGAAAACCAAAATCCCTCACTCACCTTGTTGTATGTTTATAAAATGCATAGTAGATTCAAGAAGCGATACGCTGATGCGGTTTGTGTTGAAAATTTATACCATGAAGGATTCACCACAACCACATGTTCCCTTCGAGTTTGGATTCTTAAAGACAAATCTTGAACTCAACTTGTCATCAATCCAATCCATCTCGGAGCCAACAATTGAGAAGAGGGCCTTTGAATCAATGACAACTTTAACACCATCTTGTTCGACAACTTCATCAAACTTCTGTGGCTCTTCAATATATTCAAGGTTGTATGTCAAGCCAGAACAACCCCTGTTTTTCACCCCAATACGAATCATCTGTGGAGTTGGCTGGTTCAGGAGACCTCTGAGGTGGGCAAGAGCATTAGGAGATAGCGTAATAAGTGCCTTGCGTGGTTTCAAGGTTCTTCTTCTTCTCTTCTTTGGTGTAGTTGTGGCGTTGGCATCAACAGTGGTTGCCTCTTGAGGTGTGGTCTGTATTGTAGTAAAAGTGGAAGCAGTCTTGGTAGCCTCGGTTGGTGCCTCAGTGGTCTTGTTCTTCTTCAAAACATCTCCAAAGCTTCTTGAAGGTAGAGTGTGCTTTGCCCATCCTGTAGACCCCAGACTCTTTGTCGTGTTGCGGCTACTAGCCTCTTCAGAACTCTGAGTGGACATCTTGTACGGCACGTAGCTCACACCTTGAACGGGTATTGGTGTAGTTTGCAAAAATCTCTTCGTAGAGTTTGCCATTGTAGAAGAGAAGTTTCTGCGTAGTAGTAATGACATGTCTGAAATCTGTGGTAGTGTTCTCAACATCTCCTTTGTATATGATCCGTGTGTAAAGGCGTTGGCCACGGGTGTATTCTTCTATGAAGGGTTCTCCTGTATATCACCTGAAGAACAAATGTAAATTGAATATAAGAATGCAAATAAACTGGGGATCGTAATCAAACCTCAATGATTATAAGGATAACGGATATTCTTGTAGAGAGCTATGAAAGATAAAGGTAAAAGATATATTCACCAAGTTGAAAGAAGAAAAGAAAAATCAATGACACTCCTTTTTTTTACATTTATTGTCCTTGGCCTTTGAGAGCGCAAGGAAAGGGCCAGGGAAGGGGAAAAAACAAAAAACCCTCCTCCGGGCGAGGAACCGCCAAACGTTCCAAGCACAAATTAAAAAAATGGGGGCGCGATTATGTCATCAATGTGACCCAAATCCAGCCAATGAGAAAAAGGAAAAGTGTAAGCATTTTTACACTGCACGCCAATTTCGTCAATGTTCGCGAATTTTTCTAAAGAAATTCTTGCAAATCCCGACTTTCGCAAAAGCTATGACTCTCCCGTCTAACCTGCCAGCTGTGTGACTAAACGAGAGTTTGTGGAGGGACGGACGGTCCTCAATTGCCTTAGCGACTCATCAGACCGGACATCCGTACACCTACATATAAAAAGAAAGATAAGCATTAAAAGACACATTAACAAAGTGAAGTAGCAAATTGGTGGGTTAAACAGGTGTTGTCTCCTTCTTCAACCAGTAGAATGCTCTCTCGTCATCCTTCAATAAAGGAGAAAGCATTTGACAAACAGTTCTATGATGACTGTTGATTAATTTTCTCTCCTCGTGGGTCAAGAGGGAAACGTTTGTAAGCTTTCTGCAGTACGGAACCAAGGTCAAGTTTCTAAACTTGAGGAATGATTTCTCACCAAATTTCAAGTCAGTGGTCTCAACAAGCATATCATTTTCAATACGAATACCGTATTTGCCATCCTCGTAGAATCCAGGCTCATTGGTAACGATATTTCCCTTCTCCAGTGGGTATGAAATTAGTCCATTTCTCAACCCAATGCCGATAGGTCCCTCATGAACGTTGAGATAAGAACCGACGCCGTGGCCAGTGCCATGTCTATAGTCTAATCCTTTTGCCCATAAGAACTGTCTAGCAAGGATGTCAATGTAATAACCGTTTGTACCTTCTGGGAATACCAACTGCTCAATGGCCAAGTTACCCTTTAACACCAACGTGTAGTTATCAATCTCATCCTGTGTTGGTTCACCAAAGTGTAAGGTTCTTGTAATATCAGTGGTACCTTCCATGAATTGAGATCCAGTATCACAGAGATAAATCTTTGAAGGATCAATCATCGCAGAGTTCTCACTTGGTGGAGCATAATGGATCACCGCGGCATTTGCACCAGTGGCTGATATGGTTTCAAATGAATTGCCCATGTAATGCTGTTGTTCTTGTCTAAATTCGATGAGCTTCTCACCAGCGGTATATTCATCAACTAAACCTTCGCCATGAACCAATTCATCCTCAAGCCATGCGAAAAACCTCACTATCGCAACAGCATCCTTCAACTGCGCCTTGGAGAAATTCTCAATCTCAGTTTCATTCTTCACGGATTTGAACAGAATAACTGGTGAAACAATCTGTTTATATTTACAGTTGTTCAAATTACGCACAATTTCCCAAGATGCCGTTTCTGGAATGGATATGGATGCAGACTTCTGCTTTAACACATTAGTTACCGATGATAGTTCAGTCCAAATGGAATTATATGGAAGCACGGTAATGTTATTTTCAGCAAAGAAGGTTTTAACGTCATCGGAGTATGGGTTATCTGTAAATAACTTGGTGCTATCACCGTCAACAATCACATAAGAAAAGAAGACAGGGTTATACTCGATGTCAGAACCTCTCAAGTTAAGGAGCCATGCAACTTCATCCAAAGCGGACAATAAGATGGAGTTGGAGTTATGCTTGTTCAATTCAGTGATTAGTCGATGGTGCTTACTCTTGAATTCTTCACCGGTGTATTCCTTTGTCAAATGGATCAACTCGTTTGAAGGTCTTTTTGGAACTTCTTCAAACTCACCCCAGATAGCATCAACCAAGTTGTTCTTAATCGCAACGAGTTCAACTTTGGACCCTTCTCCATTCTCATCCACTTTGGTCTTGATTATGTTCTGGAAATTGATGACATCCTTGTAGCTAATAAGCTTTGGATCAATACCAATCTTGACAAGTTTCTTTCCCAAGCCAAGAGACTGTTCAATAGCCTCTTGGACTGCCCACTCTTGCCATGTCGGTTCTCCCTTTGCACCTTGTTTGAGTAAAACCCAGTTAAAATCCAACTCTTGACCAGCCTGATTGAAATATCTTCCATCGGTACTCAGCACAGACTTACCTTCTGGAATATCGTTGAAATTCAACAAATCTCTAGTGATAATGGCAATTCCAGCAGAACCAGTGAACCCAGAGATGAAACTTCTTCTCTGATCAGCAGAGGAAACGTATTCAGAGTTATGTTCATCCTCACTAGGAACAATATAAACGGCCAAATCGTTCTCCTTCATCTTAAATCTCAACTTTTCTAATCTCTTTGTAGTGTTCACGTTCTTCGTAGTACACAACGTGTCTGAAGAGTAAATGCTCTCACATGATATCGACCTTCTTGGAGACCCAGGGGTTGAACTCTTTCTTCTAGAGAGTTGGTGCATGAAGAGTGATTTTCTTCTGTTCTGTCTGGATAACAACCCTGGAGAACAAGTACAATTCGAGCACGGTCTTGAACTTCTGTTGATACTATGAGCACCACCGTTACCACTACCATGGCCAGTATGAGTATGAGCGCTCGCTAACGGTGCGCTTGTTCCAGCACGACCAGACGCAAGAGAAAACATCGACGGTTTAGTAGCAACTTGATTAGACATCGTAAAAGTTCTTATCATTCAAACCGCTCTGATCAAATGTCCCCTTATTTTGTTTGTTATATCTGGTTGTTGTCGTAGCGTTGAGTATTAAATATTTGTCCTGTTCTTTATATAAAAAAAATTACCCTTCTCCTAAAAACTCACCAAAAATTGAGCTTTTTTGCCGTATTTCCTTTTGTTTCGTTTCGTTTTGTACCAGCCCACTTTCCCTTGCTATGCGCTTATTGTCATGCGCTGACACTTTGCCTCCTTCCCCGTTGGTTTTTCCCCCTATTTTAAAATCACATACAAAAGAGGCCATAATTTTGTTCGGATGTTTGGGTTATTAGGTGTTTGAGTTATTAGGTGTCCGGATGTTCAGGTGTTTCCCCTATCGTGCCATTCCTGCCTAATTCCTCTGTGTAGGTCTCTAACCTCTCCACCGCTCAAGTGCTCAGGTGCTCCGTGCCCACCACACATCGAAAACTTACTCACAGCTTTTGAGGTAAAAAAAAACCAAAAAAAAGAAAAAGCGCCCATGCCGAAATAACACAGAGAGGTGGCGCGCGCACACCCACTGTTTTTCCCGCCCGCTCTCTCTCTGTTGTTTTTTCGCTCGATTTGTCCCGTTGAACTTCCTGCTACCAAAAGCACTTCCATACATAAAATCTGGACAAAAACGGAGAAGGGGTGTTTTCCACTTTGCTTAATACACTGCTTTAATACTCTGCTTTTTCCATTAAAGATCTCCAATTATCATTTTGATCTCTGTACCATTGGACTATGTCATTTCTGGGTATCTATAGGGCGACGTATGCCTACGTGCCTCAGAACGACCAGGAGCTGGCGATTGACGAGAACGATCTCTTATACCTCCTGGAGAAGTCGGAGGTTGACGATTGGTGGACCGTGAAGAAAAGAGTTGTGGGCGCTGACGCTGAAGAGCCCGTTGGATTAGTGCCTTCCAACTATATCACTCCTGCTGATGCAATTGGTAGTGCACGTGCATTGTATGACTACGATAGACAGACAGATGAGGAGCTTTCATTCAAGGAGAACGACGAATTCCAAGTGTATGACGATAAGGACCCAGATTGGATTTTGGTATCAAAGTCACAAGAGTACGGGTTTGTCCCAGCAAATTACATCGAGATGAGACCTGGTGGTGGTGCTACTACTGCTGTTGCTCCAGTGACTCAATCGCAACCTCTGGACTCCTTTCCACCACCACCATCGCACCCAACGATTGCTTCCACAACAGCACAGGCCAAGCCGGAACCCGTCTTACAACCACCACCTCAGAGATACGACAGACCAGCAAGCTCCGCTAACGCGGAGCCGAAATATGACAACAACGACGAGGAGGCTCCTCCTGCGTTGCCTTCTAAACCAAGACCTCAGTCTGTTGATCAAGCCTCTCGTCATTACTCCTCAGATGAAGAGGAGGCTCCACCGCCAAAGCCATCAAGGCCAAGTGCACAAGAAGATTCTTCTTCATCTAAGCGCTTCAACGATGACGTTGGTGAATTGTATACATGGTCTGTGAGTGAAGTTGACGGTAGAAAGAAGAAGAAGGCTATGCTTGCTATTGGTAATGGTAACATCTACTTCTCACCAGATTCTGTTAATGGAGGGTCCCCACAGCAATGGAGAGCACAAGACTTACTTTCCTTCAGCTCCGAGAAGAAACATGTGTTCCTCGAGTTTAAGGATCCTCTTTATTCGTTGGAGATTCATGCCGGTACTAATGAGGTTGCAGCCCAGATCTTATCAGTACTTGGTGATTTGAAGGGATCCGTTTCCCAAAAGGGGTTGAAAGAGATCAAGGATGCTTCATCTTCAAAAAGTTCCAAAAAGCAGGCCGGGAAAATCCTCTATAACTTTGATGCTGAAGGTGCTGATGAATTGACTGTTCGTGAAGGTGATTCCGTGACCATTATCAACAATACAAAGTCCAAGGATTGGTGGTTGGTGCAAAACACCATCACTGGAAAGGCAGGTGTTGTTCCTGCACAATTTGTCGAACCTCTGGCTGAAGATAAAACAAAGAGTTCATTGGTTAGTAAGTTCAAGCTCTCGAGATCCAAATCGAAGGATAACTTGAAGAAAGCCAAACAAGAAGAGGAGCAAAGATCAAAGCTGTCCTTACCTAAGAGTTCTCGTGTAAGAACTTGGGAAGACCGTAGTGGCACTTTTAGAGTGGATGCAGAATTCCTGGGTGTTGTTGAAGGTAAAATCCATTTGCACAAGACAAATGGTGTGAAGATTGCAGTTGATGCAGGAAAGCTTTCCCTTGCTGATTTGGAGTTTGTCGAAAGAGTTACAGGAATGTCATTAGAGTCTTATAAATCCAAGCGTGGTTCCTCAAAGGACACCGGTGAAAGTGATCGTGAAAGAAGAGCTAGAAAGGAACGTGAACGCAAGAGAAGGGAGCGTGATGAACAGGAGCGTGATCGTATTCGGTATGAGCGTGAGAAAATAGAGAGGGTTTCTGAACGTGAGAAACTTGAACGTGAACGTGATAGAAAAGAGCGTGAATTGGAGAAAAGAGAACGTGAGATGGATAAGGAAGAAAGAGAACGTCTGCGCTATGAGTTGGCTGATGCTAAGAGAAAACTCGCTGATATGGCTTCCAAAGACAACGATTACAGCAGATCAGCCTCAAGGGACAGATCAAGCTCAAGAGCTGTTTCTAGTTCTAAGAAAGAAGAATATGACTGGTTTGAATTCTTCTTGGAGGCTGGTGTTGATGTTAACCAATGTCAAAGATACAGTAACAACTTTTCGAACGAACAAATTGATCCAAGTATTCTGGAATCTATCGATGCTTCAGTTTTGAGAACATTGGGCTTACGTGAAGGTGATATTATCAGAGTCACCAAGTACATTGACCAGAAGTATGATCGTCAACAGAAGACAACTGGTGCAGATGCTTCATCTACATCTAACGGTGGCCTCTTTACTGACTCTACAGGTGCTTTGAAAGTTAACCGTCCTGATTCTGCTGATCAAGTAGTTGGTTCTCTTCCATCACCAACAAAAACAGCTGCACAAGCACAACCTACTGATGATGATGCCTGGACTGTTAAACCTGCTGTCAAAGCTGAGGTTTCCAATGCTTCTTTACAATCACAGTTTACTGGTTCTATGCAAGATTTGGTCAACTTGAAACCACTAGAACCAACCAAAACAGCCTCTTCTGCAAAATCATTTGCTCCTACGCCTGCTACACCTGTTAAACCAATTGAGCCTGTCAAGACAGGAACTATTGTTTCTCAACCAACCGGCTTAGCTGCACAGGCTACAGGTGCTTTATTGGATCCTTTCAAGACTGGTGGTGGAAACATTCTACCTTTGGCAACTGGTGGTATTGTCTATCTCCCAATTCAGCAGACTGGTATCATTGGGTTACAGCCAACAATTTTACCATTACAAAAGACTGGTGGTTTGGCTCCTGCTTTGACTGGTGGTTTGGTGCCATTGCAGAAGACTGGAGGTTTGGTGCCATTACAGAAGACTGGTGGTTTGGTGCCATTGCAGAAGACTGGTGGGATGAACCCTGCTCTAACGGGTGGCTTAGTTCCATTACAAAGAACCGGTGGAATTAACCCTGCTCTCACTGGTGGTTTGCTACCATTACAAAGAACTGGAGGCTTGCCTCAGACTTCGTTTGGACAATCAACTGGTTTACCGCAGACATCATTCGGTTCTCAAACGACTGGTGGTTTACCTCAGACATCTTTTGGTGCTCAAATGACTGGTGGTTTACCTCAGACATCTTTTGGTGCTCAAATGACCGGTGGTTTACCTCAGACATCTTTTGGTGCTCAAATGACTGGTGGTTTACCTCAGACTTCATTTGGTGCTCAAATGACCGGTGGTTTACCGCAAACATCATTCGGTGCTCAAATGAATGGTGTTACTCAACCAGCTTTCGGTGCACAACAGATGAACCAACTTCCAACGACCTCATTCGGTGTACAGAACACAGGATTCCAGCAACAGCAGCAATTGCCATTCGGTCCTAACCCAACTGGTTACAGCTTATCGTCTCCACCAACTTTTAACACGAGTGGGCCTCTATATGGTCAACAGATGAATAACTTGACGACATCTTTCCAGAGTGCATCTATCTCAACGCCATTCGGTCAACAACAACAACAACAGCAACCATTCGGTCAACAACAGTTTGGTCAGCAACCATTCGGTCAACCACAAACTTCATTTGGTCAAGCACCACCTTTGTTTAATCAACAACCTCTACAACAGATGCCACAAGCCACATTTGGAGGTTATTCTCAGCAACAGCCACTGGAAGCCCAGCCTACTGGTTATGGGTTTGGTAATACACCGTCAAATGATGGTTTTAAAAAGGCTGATCTCAGCAGAGCTTCAGCTGATAATCCATTCGGCTTTTAGAATTTTAGAAAGAATAACGGGTTCATGCTATTCGTTTCATTTGTACATTTATGTATCTTTAATTGCATGATGGATTAAAGATGTAAATATGAAGTTTATCGTTAACAATGATCAAATCTCTATGACTCTCTTGTCCAAGGAGTTATTGATATTTGTTGAAAGACATGCTACAAGTTCGACTTCTAATATATTTTCTGGGAGCTGGAACCGGGTTCATCCAGCTCACGTTTTAGTTTTATGTAAATCAACCAGCCATGGATGTGGTTTCCGATCACCTTTCATAGTCCTGGAAGCAGAAAGTGTTCTTGATGGTTATCTATGGAACAGTCTTGTTGATCGAGTAGGAATAGAGTGGTGTCTGGGTGTTAAGGCCTGTCATCCCATTTTGTTTAGTATTTTGGTTCAATTCGTCATTTGTTTGGTTAAATATCAAGTAGAGGATACACTTTTGAGATTAAAATGATCATACTGATTACAATGGTGAAATAATTACAAAAGTTTTACAAGAATATTCTTTTTTTTATATATATATAATTTTTGATTTGAAAAACGGAATAATATATGTTCATTTAAGTGTTAAAGTTAAGCAATTAGAAAACTTACACTTTGAAAAAGGCAAATAAAGCAAAACTTGTCATTTGTAGAAGTCCGAATTTGGACTTTAAACAGTATACACAACAAACAAACAGCATATAATGTTACCTCTTATTGAGTTCTTTCACTCCCCTTGTGATTCCCAGTTTATGAGGCTTCAAACACTTTTAAAACTGTTTAATTTCAGGCTCAGTAGCCCAACAATGGTAGTTTCGTTTAGAGGGTCGAGATCCCTCAGACAGCCTCTATGTTGAAGTCTCTGGAAAAATTCTATAGATCAATCCGTACAAACCTGGGGGCTTATCAATGTGCCTGATGCTTCATTTTAATCTTTGTAACTGTTTTAAGGCTGTACCGAGATTTGCATGATATAACATCCACCATGTTCAATCTATCGACCTACTACCTAGTCAAGGGAAGCATGTTTTCCAACGTACCTTTACCTGTTATTTGGGGCACAGAATCAAACATCTTAATTGAGGTATAAGAGAGTAGACATTTCTAACTCATTCTTGGTTGAAGTTCTGTTCCTGTAAATGCTACACGGCGCACGTTGATTCTGCCGAACCCTACAACCATAATGATTGATCCAGATGATGATATCAGAGGTTTTTCAGCAAAACGTTGTTAAAGTCTTACCAAGTACACTCTCTTGGTGTTGTGATATATCATCCTCTGTGAATTTTTTTGTAGAGCATGTAGGCCTAGTCCTAGATTCTAAAATTATCCATAGACCTAATAATTCTTTCATCCGAAACGACAAGTTTCAAGTAGATGGGAAAGTATATTCTCCTCTTTATACCTGGACAAAATTCACTTCAAAACTCTCTATTATTAAAAAACGCACAATTCCAACACCTTATCTTTGCAACTGTTACACAGCAACAAATCCGTAACATGCAAAAATGCGTATCCCAGTGCCTATCCAAATGCGTTACTCGCCTGACAAGGGCATATAGACTACAACCCCAGGGAGTAACAGTTGACTTTGGATTTCATTCCAATTGATACGTGATTGAGTCAATTGAAATCACCGTAGTGGAGTATATATTTCAGTAGCTTTCAAATGGCAATATCTGCCAGGTATTCCGCGTAATTTCTCATTCATTGGTTATTTATAACTTGTAGTGATATGTTAATTTGATGTGTGCCGGACTCCGGCACAATGAGGCCTGGTATAAAATGCACTCTAAAAGGTTCTAGCAAAAGGCTGCCTTCTAGAAGGGATAAACACACAGCCACCAGAGGAATTATTACACACACATGTGGACATTGGCACTCCTTACAAACCTGGTCAAAACCCACACCAAATGCTCTACTGAAAAATCCACCACATGTAACTAGTGGCGCCCTCAAAGGTGGCCACATCACGTAACTTAGACCGATTCTACCAATTGTACACTGTCAAAACGAACTAGGGCGAAACAAAATATGACATTTTAACGTTGTAGTTCTTCACTGCTTGTTCATCTCCACTGCTCTCCCATAGAACGAATCAACGGAATGCCCCAACCTCTTACTAACCAACCAAGCGTAATTCCCCATTGGAAAAACCTCTCCTTCCCCCCAAGTCCCGTAAGAAAATCCAACGTGTGTCCTTTTCCCAGCTCGCCAAAAGTATCTTTGTGTTAAACTTCGCTCAGCAGTAATGGACCCGCATTTCCATGCACCAGTCCTTGAGGTTGGGTGGATTTTTTTTTCCCTCGTCTTGTTCGGTTTGTCCCGTTTCGAGGTCAGGACAAACCCTAACATACCAAATATACAAACGGACAAACATTTGCTTTAGAGAGAATTGACATAATCCCCAATACACAAAAACAACAACAACAAAAAAAACATAGACGCCCACATAAACAAAGAAGGAGTTGAACGTGAAGATACAAAGCCACCATAAACAAGGAGTGTTAGTTACAATCAACGAGCGAGAAGAAATACGTACACACATAACATCGATGGCGCCTTTGCTTCCCTCTGAGAGCAAAGTGTATTCGCTTTCACTCCCTGACGAGAGTCCTGATGCTCGTCTTAATCTCAATTCTAGGGTTGGTGCAGCGCTGACATACACCTATTCAGCGGTTGTTATACACGGTGGGTTGGCTATGGAGTTGGCGTTACCGAAGGTGTCGATAGAGACGGTGGAGCAGGCGTTGAGAGAACGTTGTGGAGACACGCCGTGGTGTGATTTCTTGTCGAACGAGATCTTTTACCTGAACATCATCACGAGAAGTTGGCATAGGTTTATCCTTCCAGACGATGCAGTGAAGCCTCGTCCTCGTCTCTTCCACTCGCTGACTTTTACTGGAGACTCTATCTTCCTCTTTGGTGGGTTGTGCCTTGATCGCCACAATCCAAACAAACTCGTCCCCACGAATGACCTTTGGGAGTTTTCTATAGACACTGGTACTTGGGTTTGCCTTGACAATGGTTCACACTCAGGAATTCTTAGCCGATTCGATCACAGTATTCTAGCCGTGAGTTATAAATCACCAGGGGATCACCAACAACACCCTGCAATCGCAATTATTGGAGGAAGAGGCGAGTTGAACCAAGAACTGATGCACATATCCTTATTTGATTTGGAATCCAAACAGTACATCAACAACACAGAGATGCAATTAACCTTGAACGAGTTAAAGACGAGAAATGATAGTGTTGGATCATCAGTAGATCCTCACGTTTCTGCTGGGACGCAAAGAGCAAAACTGAAAATGTCCAAGGACAATAGTTTTGTCATTTCAGGCTCTTCAAAAGAAACCGGAGAAGGTTTGAAAGATGAGTTTTTTGTTCTATCCCAAGATGTATCTGCAATTGAACATGGCAAAAATCCAATAGTATCATTGCCAATATCACCTAATGCCTCTGGTATGAGACTACCCTTGTCACAACCTTTCCACAGTAATCAGAGTGTTGTGCCCCGTGGCTTGTGCCGTCCCACAGGAGATGTCTTTGGACCAAATATCATAGTATCAGGCACAAATTCAGCTACACATGAATACGAAGTGTTTTCATTCAATAGACCATCTCATAAATGGTGTCGTTTAAACGTTGATAATAACAAGAGAAGAACAAACATGTACCTTTGGAGATCATTCTCATGGCATTCTCATCACAAAGTGTTAATTCTTGGATCAGCAACCCGTCCAAAAGACTCGTCAGAAGGATACACCATTCAGAAATTCGACATAATGGTGCTGATGAATCAACCTATGATAAATTCATTCTCTGGGGTGGCAGAAAATGAGGGAAAAGAACCAGCCACACCAAATTTTGGCAATCTGAAGAAGAGCACAACGTTTGAGGCATACTCCAAGTACATTGCACCAACGTCTAAGATCAGGATGATGGGATCCGTGTTCCCAACGTATGCTGTTACACTTGGAAGAAGCGCTTTTGAGAGATTTGGATCTTCTCTAACCGATTTCGAACTTGTAACGGCAGATGGCGATAGGGTGAACGTTCCTCTTATACTACTAAGAAAAAGATGGGGTCGTTGCTTTGACATGTTACTTGCAAAAGCTTATTCGAGAGCTGTACAGAATTTGGAAAATGTTAAAGAGCCTACAGATGAGGAGGATGATACCATCTCAGTCATGTCAGGGTCCAATAAGAGGTCTGTTCTTATGCTCAACAAAGCATCGTATAATCGGGATCGGGCAGAGTCACCACAGTTTCGCCTTCCTTTCCAAGAAAAGACATCTCCTACACCCTTAACACCTCCTTCAACTTCTGGTGATCCACAATCGAGAAAACAGAGCGTGGTTTCAATAGGTACAGAATCTATCATGTCTACATCCACATCTGAGCTTCCAGACTCGGTAAACTTTGAAAACATTCCACCCATCCAACCTGAACCTACAGAACCTGTGCCTCCGCTTGATATGAGAGTGCCAATGAAGCAAATGAATTCCAGGGACTATCTTCGTGATCCGATCCGAGGCTCTATAAGTGGTGCGTCCTTAGCATCAGGAGGCACAAATACATCTTCTGTGAGACCAAAAGAGCTGAAAACACCGGTTTCATTGTTAAAAAGACGTGCGACTTCGAGATCGTCAAGCGTTCCAAACACTGATGATGATACCTTCTCAAACACCGGTTCCGAAATGCTCAGTGATGATGCTTTGAAAGGGTTTTTAGAACCTCTATTGATTCCAAGGGCTCTTTATCTTCCTTTTCATACAGTGACAGTGAGAGCTCTCACAGAGTTTCTCTTTACTGGACAATTGGGAGATAAATGGCTTCTAACACCCACCACAACAGATATGTTACTGATTGCAAAATTCTATGAGCTCCCACTGCTCTACGATTTGATTTCAGAGGTGATCTACACGGTTATTTCAAAGAAAGAAAACGCTTTGATGCACGCACATGTTGAAATGATTAACAATTTTAAAAAGAAACTTCATGAAGTTTGTCACAACAACGAAGACATAATTGACATGTTTTGCACTACCCATCCTCATATTATGACCAGTTTTGACAAAATTGAAGAGTATCTTACCACAGTGGATGATGGTTATTTCAATTTGGAGTTACTGCGGAAAGCTAGCACTCTGACGAGCACACCGTCATCCCCGAGAAGCAGCTATGATGCATCACGAAGACGTTTATCGGGTCATCGTTCTCGTCTTGGTAAATCAAGCTTGTCAAGAGAGATAAGACAAGCTGATTATGATACTGAAGAGAGCGAGGATCAGAACAGCATAGTGGAGCCAGTGAGAATTGACAGATCCCCAATCAAGTTTCGGACTGACTCCATGTCTCGATCATCATTGAAGAAGGTTGAAGTTGACGACAGTATTGATCCTTTATCAAAAACAGCTTCAAGTGTCGTTGATGATGATTCCATATCACCAAAAGACAATGCTGATGTGAATCACAGCAGTGATAACAAAATTGTTTTGACAGTACCAGAGGGTGAATTTTCAATGGACAAACAGAAAATCAAAGAATCAAGCTCCTCAACTAACGATACTGATACCAAAACAACATCTGATTCCGATGATTTAGGCGTTGGGCTTGGTCTAGTGACCAATGTTACCGTGAAAAAGAAAACTTCCACAGATAAAACCAACGACAACACAAACCAAGAAGATGTTGATGAAGAAGAGGAGGAGGAACATTTAGCTACATGGGAGAAAATTGCGGCGGCAGATTCACCGCCACCAGATGATTCTCTAATGAAAATAATATATGAAACAGCCGCACTTGCATGCGATATGAAGATGTTGTTACGCTGTTCAAATGCACTGGACATGTCTAAAGCTCTTGAGCAGAAGAAAACTGAATGTTTTAAGGAACTTGAGCAGTTTGGTAATGGTTTGTTAGCGAGCGATTTTGAGCGTGATATGACATTGACACCTGCAAATATTGAGAATGAAGGACTGAAACCTCGATCAATGAGATCAGTGAAGTCAGAAGAGTCTGTATCTGTTGATCTAGGTCACGAGTTAGGATCAGCTGGTATGAGAAGAGGTGGTTCTATTGAGACCACGGCTACTGGTGGCACTACTGCAACTGCAGCCTCCTCTGCATTTGATACCGAATCGATCATATCCAGAAGAACACTTCGTTCAAAGCTTCCAAAGATAAGTTCGTTTGTATCCTTAAGCTCAACTGCTGGACGGAAACCATCAACAGCCGGTACTGATGATAGAAGAGCTCCTGGAGGCTCTACAAGCAGGGACAAGAAGAAATTTTTGGGTTTCATGCGCAGAGCGTGATTTATAATCTACAAGTATATATACACAGCATGTATATTCAGGTAGACGATAAGCCTTTGGGCGCTCGCTGTGTACACTGAGCGAGAATTGAAATAGCAATCGTTGAATCTAAACTGTTAACCAAGAACACGATAATCTTGCCAAAGGCGAATGTCAAGAGAATCTTAAGACAAGGTTCAAACCAGAAAAAAACACAAGATAACAAAAGGTGCATCTGAAAAGATTTCCCTTGTCACAATCAAGGAATGCTAACATTGTTTTCCAAAACATAGTTTTCCTTCGTCATCAATTATGTATTTGTAGTACTGCTACTGTCATAATCTGTCTCCTTATGCGAGCTAGGGACTGACATGGATTGTCTCGGGTTTTACAAAACCCCAGCTGAGTTTATCTTAGTTCCAAGGCACATCAACCAGCTTTGAAAAACAGAGACCAGCAGAGACCCAAACAGTTCATATCTTTCCTGCTTTCCATTCTAGCAAGGTGGTTTCTTTACAAGCGTTGATGGATGATAAAGCACTCTGAAAGTCTGGGATTTGCCTTGTATGATTTACTTATGTACACAATACATATGACCGACAAACTGAGGCAGGGAAAATGCAGGATGTCAGAGAACCCGTTACCAGAGAGAGCAATCTCCGAAGCGGGAAGAGGTGGCCACGCCACGGAAAAACCCCAAACATCGGTGATGTGCATGGTTGATGAGTTAAAAGGGGATCAAAGTTCAAGCAGCCTACAGACTAATATGCGCATGTGTAAAAAGAGAAATAACAGAGTTTTGAGCTTGTGCAACGTTTACAGTTCCTATGCTTGAGTAGGAAAGTATTAGTTGAGACCAGGTTTCCTTATGTTGCTTTCCGTGGCAAAACTCCAAGTTTACGCGGCGTCGTTTTGATCATGTCCGGGGTTGAGGGAGTTAATCAATTGGATCCGTGCAGTACTTAAAATTTTTGTAGAAAACGACACATACATCCCGATTTCTCCATCAAAAGTTGGTTAACTGGACGGGCGAACTCAGTTCAGTTACACACTACAGTATAGTGATGTAGATTTCCTGCCACAGTATTATTCGCAATGTTTTGTCGTGTGAATGGCCCCACCTGTATTTGGTGGCGTGGATGTGAGCAGGAAAGAAGGTTTAAATCTTTTAAGACATTCTTCTGCTTAGAAGGTACTGCGGGTACTGAGATCAAATTTATGTTTCTCTTATAATTACTTTTTCTTTTCTTTTTTTTGCATCACTCCAGGAGTTTGAACCTAATTGACCATGTAGCTAGACAGCTTGGTAACCCAACAAGATGGTGGAGGATAGTGCAGGAACTCACTACGTTGAATGCAATATGTGTACTGAGTGGCCTCATGTAGTAGGGGCTTGAGTTCAAGGATTATGATTCATTGATTTGTACTTTTTTGAATTCTATTGACGTAATTAGACACATGATATAGCATTTGTAAAGCATTAAATGCATTTATAGCCCATACCTAAAAGTAACGAACCGCCTCCTGCGATGCAACAGTTAGTGTATGGCATGAGTACCAGTACAGCCTACTCAAGATTGTTCTGTATGGATGGCAAATATTACACATTGACGAGCTTGTGCAAGTGTGATTCTTAGAACATGTCTTCATATCGTCGCACAGTTACTTGCGTATGTTGTTTACCTTTGGCGATCACAATTAACTCCAAAGTGTCAAACATGAATTATAAGCGGGAAAAACTACGTGAAGTTAAAAAGAGGAACAGTTAAAGCTTTCGATTGATTCTGAACTCCAAGAGAGTCTGGATTTATAAACACGGTAAAAGCCTTGGTAGTCTAGGAAATGTATCACAACGATGACTCAACTCCTGGCGATAAGTAACAACTCACTCATAGTCACCGGGTTACAATTTACTCTGCGAAAGGGCAAAAAGCACACACAACGAACCGAAAGCACCCATCATCATGAGGTTTCGCTCTGAATTAAAGGTCCCACTGATATGTACGAAAACTAGAATTTAGAGTTTGAACTGTAATGGAAGCAGATATGTGAGACAAGTTATATCATATATGTACGCCACAAGCTTTTAATATGGGTCATACATAGTATCTGACGTATACTTGTTCTTAAGGTTCAAATATTATTTGTATGGAAAAGTATAAACAAATTGATTCATGTTCGGCTTGTTGTGGGTTTGATAGCGTCTTGGGGTTTTGCTAAATTTCTCTGGCTTGCCCGGTTTTCTCTCAGAAAAGAAAAGCTAAAAGTACACCCGCACACGAATGGACAGGCAAGTACATGCCACGCTGTAACGCTTTTTATACGGCTGTTGCTCCCGTAATTCCTTTGAAGTTGTGTAAGCGAAAAGTAAGAAAAAACTATAACAATCACGATGATCTTTACGGTCATTTTTAAAGTTACATGTCACATCCTTGAATTCAATCCACTTGTTCAAATACTACACGTTGTAGGTTGGAATGATAAACCACATTTAAAGGCAGTTCTCATTTGACATAGTGAAAGAGAAAAGGTTTTTCAATGGGAAAGTGGAGAGTTTGGAGAATTTTTAGGCGCTTATGCACCTTTCGTTTCTTTTTTACAGCTTCTTACCGCGAAAATTCCCCAATACATGATCTCAGAGTGGTGTCATGCATCCGAGAGTAGGTTTACTGCCTCTTTGCGCTCTTTAACGTGAGTATATTGCATCAATATGCGTTCAATTTGAATACATTAGCGGTAAGGTAGGTATGCTGACGCTAAGATCTGAGTGTTTTTCTGCGAGCGAATGCTCAGCGGGCAGGAAGTGTTAATGCGAAAAAGTTTTGGTGGCTCATAACATTTTCATATGCCAATAGACGAAATCTCCCTGCTGTAAACTTGTACACACCAATCGCATGCTCTGGGCCTTTGGTTCCTTTGGACTAGCATCTCCTGCCTCTTTATACCATTGCATTTCCCGACTGACCTAAGTTTGGGCGTTGTAGTTGTCTCCTCTACGTTCTATCAGCCCTTTGAGTTGTGCAATTACGGAGAGCTTTGCGTACATGGCCATCACATTTATTTTTTAACGTAAGCTCTGGCGTTGGATCAAGGCCAGTAGCATTAAATTTGTGCGAATGAAGATTATTCGGAGCTGG
This sequence comes from Williopsis samutprakarnensis, assembly GCA_030569715.1. Classification (NCBI taxonomy): domain Eukaryota; kingdom Fungi; phylum Ascomycota; class Saccharomycetes; order Phaffomycetales; family Wickerhamomycetaceae; genus Williopsis; species Williopsis samutprakarnensis. The sequence goes on from JAJMLQ010000136.1 coordinate 148,348, forward strand.
AAAGCTAGAACTGCAAAAGCGGTTAAACCGTTCACGAAGAATGTCCAAGAAAGGGCATGGCCCGGTTATTCCCCCTCTTTCTTGACCTGGGTACTTGGGGCTCTTTCTCCAGCGGTTGTCTGGAATGATTCCCCGTTATGTCCACGCGAAACCTCAACTACAACTGATTCACACACGTCCCAGAAACCGTACAACAGCAAGCTCGCATGGATCAAAGCGTTATATACGCTACTCCCCTAGGCATGTCATCATGGTGGAGGCGCCAGTTATACAAAAGAGCATCAAGAATACTTATGTTGTCACACATATCTTATGCGTACTTGGACTTTGAAACACGGGTAAGTTCGATGCTTTACGATGCAGCCTCCGTGCACAGCCGCTGGTACGTGTGCATCACCACGCATGAAATTTGTCCAACCGTGGACATACAAAACTGAGAGACCTACTTATAACCGGGTTTCCGCCCCTTGGTTAAAATGGCCAAATAGCAAACCCCCCCAAAAAACATAAAACTCACATCGTAGTTGGGATCCTCTTTCTGTCCTGGACCTGTACTTCAGAGAGTGATTTTACTATTTTCCTGTCGGGCGACGAAGGGAGCCGGTAAGCTAAGCCAAAAAGCAAAGACAAAAAAAAAGAAAGAAATTACAAAGTGTACACACACATAGATACAGACACACGTCCTGACCAGATCAAAACGGAGAGCAACAACGCAAACAGACACGCTGTTTCTTTCCCCCTTTTTTGTTTTGCTTATTGGGCTACACCATCAAACGTCGGTGATTGATCCATTAAATCAAATCTTCAAAGAGGTTGTACGGAAGGAGATTACAGGACAAGGGAAAAAACCTATCAAAACAGCGAAAGAAGAGGACGAAAAAACACACTTGGAATTTACGTTAAAAAACGAGGCGAAAAACAGTTTTCCCAGGCGTGCACACTCTTTAAAAAACAAAGGAAAACAAGCAAAACCACAGTTTGTGTCTATTATAGAGAGGTATAATTGATTGCACCGAGCAAGAAAGAAGGAGAGCACATACAATGCAGAACGACCAAGCTTCGTTTGGATACTATGGCCATGGACGAGTTGCTTCCCAAAATGCTGGCGGAGCTTTGAATGTCCAGCAACAGGCGACACCTCAGACACCACCTCAGACACAGTCGACAGCAACTCTGCAACCAGGAGCGCAACCAGGAGCGCAACCAGGAGCGCAGCCATTAGCGCAGCCTTTACAGCACCAGCAAGTAGCACAGATGCAACATCAGCATCGTTCATTTTACTCGTATGACCAGCATCAACAACAACTCCAACCGAGCGCAGCTGCGGGATACTACCCACAGTACCAGTACCAACCTCTGCAGTATCAGCATTATAACCCGATGCAGCAGCAAGGACAACCGCAGCCCTACGGACAACCCCAACATGTTGGCGGGCCGGGACAACAAGGACAAGGACAAGCGCAACACCTTCAACAACAAACTCCACAGCTGGGACCAGGAGCAGCGACGGCACAGCAAGTGCAACAGGGCCAACAAGGCCAACAAGGCCAGCCTCAACATGCACAGCATGTACAGCCTCAAAGGCCAAAGCTGACGACGACCTTTTGGGAGGATGAGGGGACGGTGTGCTACCAGGTTGAGTCGCGTGGAATCTCTGTGAGTCGCCGTGAGGATACAAATTTCATCAACGGTACCAAGCTTCTGAACGTTGCTGGAATGACAAGAGGCCGTCGTGATGGTATTCTCAAATCTGAAAAGGTTCGATACGTTGTGAAGATTGGCGCGATGAATCTGAAGGGCGTGTGGATTCCATTTGAGCGCGCCCTCGAGCTTGCTCGTAACGAAGGCATTGTTGATCTACTGTACCCACTGTTTGTCAAGGATATAAAGGAGCTATACCAGGGTCCTCAATACTCTGGAGGGCTTACCGCAGCAGCAAATTCAAATCCAAAGAACATTGTTCCAGTGACTGTTACCTCATCAGCATACACCCCTGGCGCACATTCGAGAAAGACGCACACACATACACAGTCTCAATCCCAGGCACATTCCACTCCTCAAGGTGTGCCTCAGCCACCACGAACGTCGTCCAACTCCACGTCAGCTCAAGATCAACAAGGCCATGAATTATCACAAGGCTCCCAAGGATTCTCGTACGGGTATCAATACCAGGATCCATACCAAAAGGGTTATTATAGCTATAATCAAAACTCTGAGGAGAGGAAATGAGTGCGAGCGAATACGAGGTTGTGTCCCAGAGACAACAGCATGATTGATTTTGCACGTGGGTATGCTTTGTTTTATGATTTCCTTCTCCACTGTACTGTTTTCCATATAATTTGTGTGTGCTTATCATTTATCTAATGGGGGGTGGGTGTTTTATTGATAATGTTGCTAAGGATAATCAAGTAACTGGTTCTCTATAGATGGTGTTTCCGCATATATATAAAATGTATTCTAATCAGAATTTGTATCACTTATCTATTAATGTTCAATTTAACAGCAATACGAGTGAATCGCTTTGATTCAAAACTTTCTCAAGTCAACACCACCAACAGCCCAGATTTCGTTCTCATCTTCAATACGGTCGCTGAAGACTGTTTCAGCATCACCACCAGCCTCAATTCTCTCACGTTCAACTCCAGCCAATCTGGCACCAACACGTTTGGCATAATCACCAATGGATCTAGCTTGTATGACAGTACCGGTGACAGTGGTTAAAGAGCCTCTAGTATTAACATCAGCAAACCATTTCTGGAATTCAGACATCTCAACGTCTTCAACCAATCCAAACAGTGAAAGGAATGCCTTCTCTGCGGCGAGTTTGATAGGAATGATGACATCACGGACACAGGCGAAAACACTTGCACCCAACACATCCCAGTGAGCTTTCAAGAGTGCACCCTTTGCTCTTGCAACGGTTCTAATCACTACAAGGGATAAACGACGTGTATCGAGAGAGTTGCTCACAGGCTTCAACGTCGTCAACGCCAATTCATTCACCAAATCCGAAACCAGTGCAAATGGCAATTCAAATGGCCCCTCAACAGTTGGCTTCTGACCTGGAGATGAAGTTTCACCGTGCAGGAGGAAAAGCTTACCGATAGCAATAACGGCATTGTCACTGATGTATGGAACAGGGGAATTAGCAGCAGATGTCAACACCTCAGCGACAGCAGAGAGTAGGCCAGTTTCGAATATATGGTTTGGTGCATCCTTCAAGAACGCATTCAACGTCAAGATAGAGAACTTTGAAGAATCATCACTCAAGGCAGTATCTAAAACCTTGTTCTTCAAGATTTGTACAGCTTCATCTGGAGTCAAAATACGGGCCAATGAACCAACCAATCTAGCATACGCAACAGCCAGCTTATCATCTGCTTCTAACATCTCAGACTCAACAAGATCCAGTATACTCGTCTTCGAACTTTCACTCATCTTTTCACCAGCCTTAGCAATGACCTCCAACAACGCCTTCAACATTGCAGTCTTAACACCAGGTGTCTCGGCATTTTTGGAACCAAGGACAAGTTCAGACACCAAAGGATCAATTCTTGGTTGATACTCAATGAGGGTTCCGAGGGCCTTAGCAGCTCTTAAACGTAAAGTCTCATTAGAGGCATCCGAAAGGGACTTAACAAATGTTCTTTGCAATTGAGGAATGAATGGACGCAAGAATTGCGGAATCTTACCAAAGATCATATCAAGAGCGTATAAGATAGCAGCCTTAACATCGGATGGATACTTCTCTCCAATAACTCTGATCAACGGACCAGTGATGACAGTAACCAACGACTTCAACTGTGCTGCAGGGGTCTTGGAAATAACATCTGCAATTGCCAGAGCACCTGCTTCTCTTTCTCCACTTGTACCATACATCAAACCGTGAAGGAAAACTGGCAAGATGGAGTTCACACCCTTTGGAAGAGTGAAACCATACAGATCTGTGCCTGTAACCCCAGTAATTTGCAAAGCTTCCTTAGCAGGCTTGACAAGTCTTTCAAGGATATCTTTTGGTTGTTGCTTAACAATAGCAGTCAGTGCAATAATATCAGCCTTGACAACATCATGATCCTTATCATCCAGAGACAGAATACACTGCGTTACAACGTCCTGGGTATATATGCTGTAATCCAATTTTGTCTCTGTAAAGAATGGTCCCATACGTTCATAAACCACGGCACGTTTCTTGGAATCGTCACCCTTGATAACTGACATCAGCTGTTGTAGAAGTGGGTGTAGTCCTTCATCATCCGAAACAGAGAGCACCACCTTATCAAATGAGCTCTTCAATGCCTCTTCAGTTTCAACGTCAAGGTCATCGAGCACCAGCTCAGAAATCAAAGTGCCAATAACTGCACTCAAACGCTTGTACAGAGCCTTACCAGCCACTTCAGCAAACGATCCAAGAGCACGAGCCCTGAAAGAGTCGATCGGCGACTCCAACAACGTTGGAATAAGAATTGGGAAAATGACGTCTGACTTTGTAGTCATCACCTCTTGAAGAGCAGCAAGAGCATTCTCAGAATCTGGCGACTGTAACATATTCAGCAAGAATGGGATGATATTGTCAACAGCTGACTTGCCAACACGGTCCTGGTAGTTGTCAAATGCAGCGGCAGCAGCCTCACGAACAGATGGTGAAGAGTCAACCAAGGCGGATCTGATGATGTCAACGAATATGTCTTCATGTTCTTGCAAAGTCTCATCAGACGATGATTCAATAAGCTCACGGATAGCAACACAGATACCACCTTTGGCATCCGAGTCGCTTGTCGAAAGCGACTCCTGTAACGTTGGTAACAGCTGTGACATTGCATTGCCACCAACACGACGCACCAGCTCACCAAGAGTTTGGGCGGCGATACCACGCTGTGCTTCATCTGGGTTAGCAAGACGACGGATGATGATACTGGTGAGCGATGGCAAAATTTCCTTGATGGTACGTGGCGTGTTTGCAACAAGAGCCTTCCAGATATCGATGGCTGCGTTACGAACAACAACAGCGGTATCCGAGCGGCAGATAAACAACAAGGACAGGACCCTATCACGACGCTCCGGACCCAGAGCATCAACAAGCTGCTTACTGACCGTGCCGGACTGTTCGTTGTCATCTTCCGTGAGTTCCATTTTACCACTGATACCTGTGATTTGGAACAACAAATCACCTGTCAGCTCAACGGAAGAGAGACGAATACGGTAGTTGACATCCAGCAAACCGGCTTCAAGCTCTGGTAGAAGCAAATCAACCGCCTTGGAAGCGTAATTCTTCACAAGCAGTCTACCTGCCTTCAGCGCAGTACCACGGATAGACTCATCGGTATCAGCAAGACCGTTCAAAATGGCAGGGATGATTTGACTGATATAAGGAGCAAACTGTGAGCCAAAGCACACAGGAAGGAAAAGCAACAGTGGCAAGAAACCTTCACGAACAGATGAACGGGAGGAGGTAGCACCAGAGAGAATTGTTGGCAACAGCTCATCCAGCTTACGAAGACCAATACCACTGATAACTTCGGCAAGCGCCTGGGCAGAACCAAGACGGTCGCCTGCTTTACTTTCATCGTAGAGTGTGTCAAGCAGACGTGGAATGAGTTCTGGGAATTGGTCTTCACCCAGCTTCTCAACGAGAGCACCGAGGGCTCTTGCAGCTGTAGCCCTGGTATTTGGAACAGGGTCAACCATTGCGGTTTCCAATTCAGCAACAAGTTGGTGCAAGTATTGAAGGAGATCTCTGGTATCAACCAAGATCGCCATATTGCCGACAATCTGACATGATTTCCTCTTGGTGTTGGCCGATCTATCATGCATACCTCTGTGAATCACATGGATAATCAAAGCCAAGGATGGTCCATCGATGTAGTGTACGAATTGGGTCTGAATCAATGCATCCAAAGCTTCCTCAGTATGCTTTGCTGGGTCTCCGATAGCCTTGATCAATATTGGAACCAATGCTTGGATTTCAGGATTACGGATAACCTCACCGAATCTCTTCAAAGCCTGGTCTGCAGCCTTTCTAACTTCCTTATGAGAATCATTCAGCACACCGACAATTTCAGGAACAATGGTAGACAGAGAAGCAGACAGTTGAGCAGGGTCCAAGTACGCCATCGAACCCAAGAGCTCAACAGAACCTTTCTTTGATCTCCAAGAAATATCATCAAGGTTCTCAATTGCCAACGGAATCAGTTTCTTCACACCATAAGATGTTGTATTTTGCATGATAACCTTAGAAGCCTCTGCAGTTGCATCACGAACCTCGGGAACAGCGTCACCCAATGACTTCAAGACAATAGGCAGCGTTTCGATAACATATGGTTCAAAGAACTTGGCAAGACATCTTGAAAGACATTCGAACAAAATGGATGCACTTTCACGACGGTTTTGGTCTTTCTTATCTTCCGCAGCATCACTCAAGTTACGAATGATGTCAAACTCGGAAAGAGAGGCAAGACCGTAACCTTTACAAAGCCCAGCGATTCCGTAAGATAGACCACGTTTACGGGACAAGCTTTGTGCTTTGAAAAGTTCATCGAAGAGTGTTCGAAGATAAGCTGAGACTTCATTCTTGAAGAGAGGAACCAATGGAGAAATCACGTCGGCAATAGCTCGTTGAACTCTTTCAGATGGAGTCACAAGAGTCTTGATCAATCTGTCAACAATTGTACTGATACGAGGGTCAGAAGCACTCAGGTGTCTACCAAGAGAACCGTAGAGCACCACAACGTTCTCTCTGACGGTTTCCTCTGTTTTATCGGTATCCTTTGAAGGAGTCAGTGCAGATTCAAACACTGGCACCAAAGCTTCCACGCTCTCAGCTCCATGAGAGTCAATCACAGCAATTGCCGCTTCCTTGAACTCTTCCGCAACTGCTGGCTCCTTGTCACCGAGAGCCTTTTCTTTGATTAGGAATTCGATGAGTTTAGTAACCACTTGTTCATTATCAAAGAGAGGAGCCAAGTATTTCAAGGTAATGGCGATGGTGCTACGAGGTTCCCATGGGTCTCTCTGATCTTGAGAGCTCTTAATCACCAAGCCAAAACGATCTAAGATAGGTTCTGGTGGACGTGCCTTCTCTGAGTAAAGGCTCAAAAGGTCATTCATGATTGGCAACAAGTCCTCACCCTTAGAGCACACTGTTTGAATCGAGTCAGCGAGCGTTCTAGCAACTGAAAGACGGATACCACTGTCCGCGTTGTCAAGGAAAGAACACAGTGACTTCACGGATTCGATACCAACTTCGAATTCGTTTTCCTCCCATATCGTCAGAGCAATCTCAGCATTTGCCTCTTCATTATCATGGCATGCAATCCAAATCTGATCGGCATATTTGAGCTCAGAAAGATCAAATTCTTGATCCAACGCTTCCAAAATGGTATTACGGACAAAACTCTCAGGTGATAATAAACCCTTGAAAAGAAGGGCCAAATCTTCACCGGAGAAGTTGATCGAGATATGCTGACATAGAGTCATCAGACAATCTTTAGCGAGTTTCGATTTAGATGGGAGGGCCAAGAGTGACAGAAGGACATTGACCACTTGAGCACGAGGGATCGCAGGATCTCTAAACAACTCGGCATGTGTGCTGATGATTTCTAAAACGAGCATCAACTGTTCTTCTTCTCTATCTTCCTCGACAAATTCACTCTTGGAGACAGGCTTTAGGGCGTTCTTGATGGCAACTGCCTTACCATCTTCAAGAACCTTCGACAACAAAGGCAACGTGTAGGTTAAAGTGATGAAATCAAAAGGCTGTTGAGCGGACAAGAATTTAATTCTGAAGAGTAATCTTGAGATGAGGTCCAGAATATCCTCTTGTTTAAATCTTTCTTCAAGAGAGCCGATGCCATTGATTCTCAAAGTTGCCACACCAACGAAATACTTTAGATGACCAAGTTTCGAGGAAATCACATTAGAGAGGCGGAGAAACGAGTCGGTCAACATCGATCCAACAAGATTCTCAGATACAGAGTAAGCCAAGACTTCAAGCAAGCCATTAACAGCAGCAGCGACCCAGTGTTTCTTACCATTATCGATGAAATCACCAGTCTTCGAGAGTGCATCAATGATTGCACAAGAACGGTCCAATTGGTTATAGATCTTGTTCACATGGTGTCTGATTTCGGACTCCTTCTCTAACTGTGCGTTGACCAATGCTTGCTCTTCTTTAGTATACTTCTTGGTAACAGTGTTCTTTTTCGCTATATCCTTTCTGACGCTTTCTTCCCATTTACGAGTGGCATAATCCTTAGAGTTTTTGTCCTCAACGGTTTTCTTCTTAGTATCAAGAACATTGACAACGAGTTCACCCTCTGAAGCCTTGAAGATTTCCACATCCTGAGCAGTCAAATCTTTCAAAAGATCCGTAGAAAGGTCATTCTCAAGAAGCTTCTGCAATAAGAGACCAATTGCATTTGGATCAACAAATGCAAGTGTGGCAATGGATTCGGCAGCAGCTCTGAAAAGCCCAGAATCGTGAGTGGCTTTAGTTGCATTCAGAAGAAGATCGGATATCTTTTCAAACAATTGGACGTGGAATGCCTTTGCAATATATCCTGGATCAACATCAGCAGCCAAAACAAGGGAAACCCAGGAGGATTTACTAAGGCTTTGATGGTGGGATGGAACAATGGCATCGCTCAATTGAGAGAGCAGAACTTCTTCGTCCAAGGATTGATCACAGGTGGAGAGGACCGAAAGAACCGTTGTTAAACGATCGTAAACTGGCTCGAGAATATTCTCATCTGCTGAACTTGCAAGAAGCTTAGACACACCAGCAATCAAAGAATCACCAACAAACTTCTGGTTTTTGATATATGCCTCTCGCAAAACACGCATGCCCAACTTTCTCACAGTAGGAGAAGAAGACCTTGCAACGATGAATGCGGAAAAGGCAACTCCAAATTCGGTATTGGTCTCAGTGATATCCTCTGCAACAGAGCCTAGTGCCTTGATGAACCATTCCTTCTCGTTTTCAGTGGTGAATTTGCTGTAAACACGAGGGTTGAGCAATATTGAAGGTTTTTTGTCATCATCCACGAGAACTTTAGTAATAAGGTCCTTTGAGTCAACGTCGTCCTTGAAGATCTTGGACACCACGAGTGTCACATATGGTGCCACGATAGCTTTGATATGAGTTGTTGGATTGTTCAAGATCTCTGTGGATGCTGTAGACATTGTTGGGAAGGCATTGACGATAAATGCTCTAAGTGGCTCAGTAATCTCACAGGTTTCAACATGAGAGCCCAAGTTAGAGTACCAGGATCTTCTGAGCTGCAATTTTGAATCCTTTAGACCATTTAATACTGCAGTTTTCGATTCCTCACTAACACTCACATTGAGCGTCAAAAGACCAACAAAATGAGCAAAGAAAGCGTTCAGTCCAGCGTCAAGAGATATTTCATTTTGATCCTTAGAAACCAGAGGAATCAGTGCAGAGACGATCTTGTTTGATGTCAACTCCGAACATGGAACAAGGGATAAAACTCTATAGAAGAGACTCTTGATATCAGCAGCAGAGATACCTTTGATAGATTTAGTCAATTCATCAGAAAGTTTTGCGAGTGTTTCATCAGATGACTTGGAACTAAGGATGACATTAAAATTATCCAACGCAAGCGAACGAACGTGCTCCTTGGATCCCTTCAATGCTGAAATGATCTGAGTTAACAGCTTTGAGCCAACCAAGATCTCTGGCAGATCAACTGTTGAAGGTAGTGATCTGAATAGCTCTAGTGATAAGGACCATGATACTTCAGATGACCTGATAATAGCTTTCTCCAAAGATGGAACAATGGATGATTTCAACACTTCAACAGAGACAAATTTTTTAAAAAATGGAGTCATTGAGGATAAATTTGTCACTAGAACTTTGGAACCAAGTACATTTTTTACAAACAGATCAATGATTGCAGTTTGGTCATTTGCTGAAAGGCTTCTTGAAGCCAAAATACCAAAGAGTGCAATAACTGGTTCAAGAGAACCTTTGTATCCAGCAAGAATGGTTACAATTGAAGAAGTTTGCTCGTCACTCAATGCAGAAATACAACATCTTGCGACGCTTGTGATTGATTTCCGTACTCTTTGCTTATGCTTATCGTCAGCACTGGTCTGCTGATGGTAAAGAGAATCAAAGATCTGCAATAGAGCGGTCACAACGTCGTTCAACACCTTATCGAAAGCCGCTTCACGAGAGAACTGAACGACAATAGCAGTGATATATGCCGTTAACAGATGTAGATCCTCAAGTGCAATTGATTTGTATTTCGAAGTGAATTTCACAACGGCCTTAACAACCAATGGGAGAGATTCCGGTTTCAGCTCTACGGACTTGATTAGCAGCGCGGTTGTCAATTTCAAGCCGTCTGGATCAGTCCAGTGTGTATAATGTCTCAGTAGCAACGACTGAACACCACTGATAGATTCATCAGTGGCGCTGGAGGACAAGTATGCCTTCAGAGATTTCAACTTGTCATCTCTGGTCTTACGAGACGAAAAGAGAACATCTCTCTCCAGGTCAGCAGAGTAGTCTTTCCAATCTGACATCTAGGAAAACTGTTAGTGCCAGAATGCAGTAATATGAATCGTGGAGAACGCACCATGCAACAGAGAAGCAATGAGTCTCTATGGAATTTCCTAAAACAACTTGAAAAACCATCCAAAGTGTCAACACCAATGTCCTCCAAACCAACATTTTTTTCCTCCATCGGCGTCGATGAAGTATAAACGGAAACTACCGTGTACCAGCTCTTTATGCCGAGATCAGTATTGAGCGGTCAGAGCCTGAAAAATTTTACAACGCTGAGTGGTTCTTTTCTTTCCTTTTAACACTTTTAGAAGTTCTTTACAACTATTACAGTCGATGATGATAGGTTATAGTTAAGTCATCCGTTGAAGTATCTCAGCAGAAGCCTTTCCCCACAGAAGATTTTGTGAGGAAGTGGTGGATTGTTGGGCGCTGTGGATTGCATCGTGGCCTTTTCACCACCTTATAGCGATGCTTCTTTCACCTACTGAGGCTGTTTTTAAGTGTCAAAACAAAACAAAGAATAAATGGGAAGGATGATACGTACCAATTGACCTATGTAGCGCTTAGTATTATGGGTGTTTTCTGATACTTTTACCAACCTCTCCAAGGGACCCATACGTCACAGACTTTATCATCAGCGTCGAGGATGTAGTAGGCGTTGAAGGAATTGGCGGTGATGCAGGAATGGTTTGGTAGGATACGACATTTTGTACCGATGGGGATCAACTTGGCGCCCTCTGGGGAACTTGGTCTCAAGACACCATGCTCCTGAGACATGTGATGAATGAACCAGTGTCCATATTCTGGATCAGTCTCTACAACGCCGAAGCCTGGATAATGACGCGCAACCTCTTTTGACATGGCGATGACACCGGTGTTTGTGAGTAGTTCTCCAACTGGGTCGTTTCTACCGGGGTATTGTGAAATCACAGTACCAACAACCTTAGCAGCGATATTTTGCACGCCGATACAGCCCGTAGAGACTTGTTGTAAATCGCAAAACAAAAAGTTACCCGCGTGGAACTCCAGCTGGGATTTTAGACTCTTCTGAATCTCAACTATACGATCATTGGTCTTTTGGAAAACGTGATGATCAAGTGAATGAGTTGTTGGCGTTGCACCAACGGACACAATCAATTTGGAGAGATCTGTGGAGGGACTAACCACCTCCAATTGGTCCAACCCTTTCTTGATGGTCTCGAGCTCTTCCACAAGCGCAGCTTCGGCCTCTTCAATGCTGTTAACGTTGTACGAGTGACCAGAATGTACGTAGAATCCACGGAGTTCAACCCTTTCGCATTCCTCGATTGCATTAATAACCTCTGTCAGATATGGCGTATTTGCGATACCTGCCCTGTTGGTACCAGCGTCGAGCTTAATCATCACGTTGATCGGATCGAAAGGGGTGTCGGATTTAAACTTTGCGATGGTCTTGACGTGATCAACAGAGTCGATAAGCACTATGAACACCTCAACTTTCCCACTTAGAGCTATGATCTGAACCAGACTCTCTTGGGTAACGTTCGGTAAGCCGTATACAACGTCATTGACGATACGCTCTCCCGTTCGTTCTTGTTCGTCAACAATTGCCCATGCCTCCTTGAAAGTACTAACAACGATGCTTGAATGTTTCGAGGCTGGGCAATCTGCCAAGTTGTAACCAAGTTGAAGTAAGGTCCCTTCATATGTCTTATGGGTCTTAACATGTGCCCTAAATCTGGCTCCAGTAGCTGAAATACGCTGGAGCATTCGACTGCAGTTGGCCTCCACAGTTGGCAACGAGACAACCAACGATGGTGTAGGAAGTGATTGCCATGGTTTCCCTTTTGTTTCAGATAGCAACAAGTTGCGTATTTCAGGCCGAGGAAAGGCAATGGAAGGGTTGATAAACGTCATTTTTACCGAGACAACAAGTTGTACGTTTGTGAACAAAATGAAGTATTTTGTGAATCTGTTCTCTATGGTCCTAATAGCTTAAAAAATAAGTTTGGCCTTTAAATTTATGCAGCGTGTAGGCGTCCGTGATTTTTACAAAAATTGGTTAGAGTTAACGACCTGATGTACCTCCAGTAAGGATTAACCCTAGAGCTTGACCTGGTTGAGGGAGATTGATTTACGAGACACGAGTCACCACTAGTCACAACCATTGGTGCAACTTTTCTCCGCCAGCGGGCAATGTGACCTATCTGGCAATCGGAATCAGGTATCGCGTGTAGAACTAATGTATGTTACCCTCATGGATTGTACCGCCGGTTATGTCTGTAGACGGAGTTATAACTGATAACGGCCATAATGGAGAAGGCGATTTCGGAGCCAAAACAACCTTAAGCACTAGTAGCAAATGCCTATACCGAGATAGTGTAGATGTTAAGCGGAGGATTAGTGTACAGCAAATTCATGATTTCGCAACTTTTCCCCTTAGTTGTTCGTTTGCACAGCTGTAGCATTAAGTTAGAAGTTCCGAGTCATAGGTAAACTTTAAAAAATACGGGTGCATGTGATACATCTTAAGAGATAAGAGAATGGTTGGATCACTTGACAGCACAACTTCTGACTCATCATTTGACATCATAGGTAATTTCAGGCAGCCACAGTATCAGTGTAGCCATCCAATGGTTGGATTTCAAGCCTGGAACAACCACGGAACATCAGGAACCTCTCATGAATATGTAAATAGACGTGCATACGATCTTAACTTTCTTTGTTGAACAGATCCACTGATATGATGCTCCAGATTACAATCACAAATCACGACCTTTTAATTCTTACATATATTTCCACGCTTAATGTGTACTTTATCGGGGGGAGGGTTGCCTGTCACTGAGAACAATTTTGAACTTTAATATGGGTATAATCTTCAACTTCTCGGTACCAAAGACCTAAATCTCACAGGTCAGGGCTTGCGGTGTCGGAATTGGAAATTCTTGATTTCCGGAATTCAGACCAAAGATCGTTGGGTAATAGCCGCTTAAAAAATTTGGACTTTTCAATAGGTACCTGTCATTCGCCATAGACTGTGCTTAGGAACTTGCAGTTGTAGAAGTTACGAGTCCCAGAGAAAATACCCGATACTGTAGCTTCGGATTCTGTAGATGACATAATTTTTCGACGATTTATTTGTATATTAGAGAGTCAAATTCTGTTTTCTTTTGCCTTGATCTGGTAATAAAATGTTCGTCTACGTGGAGAGGAGGTACGTTAGTGTTCACTACAGCATAATAGTTATTCCTGATCAACTTGGATACCCGAGTTCTGCCAAAACATATGAGTGACATGTAGTCAAACTACTACACATGAGGTCAACTAGATTGTAATTTGCACTACAGCGCTAACACTACGTTAGTACGCTGCTCTTGCAGGTCACGTTGAGATGGTCTAAATGAATCTGGTCTTGATCTTGCATCTAATAATTGGGACAGTAAAGATCGACATGACACGTATGCTATAGAATGTTCTATTTTTCTGAAGTATGCCATTGACTGGCATTCGATACCCAATAGGTCAAGACGCCAAAAAGTTCGAATAACTGGTTAGTTGACATTTACCAAATCATATCAACCCAACAGCCTTCAAAGAATGTCAATATATGTCTTGTGGTACTACTCTATAGGAAATGCTTCAACTGAAATTACGTAAACTCAAGATTGGCTAATCTCTTGTTGTAACAATTTAATGTGAAGCATATCCCTTTGCCATTCACTTTTATCAATTGTTAGTTTACCCTGTGTCGTCACAGACCATTTTTTTGTACGAATGTGCACTGAAGCTGCATGGATTAGCGGCATAGTTACATGGTTAAGCTACTAGTTCAGATTTTCATCATCATGCTATCTATTACACCTGTTAGGTTCAGCTTCCGTATTATGCAGCTCGTGGGCCACTGCTTTAAGGTTTAAACCTAACACTTATTTCAACCGGAATTAAGATTTCAGAATAACTCATGGGAAACAGATCATTCTTTGCTGATTGCCATACTTTGGAAGATCATGAGTCCTGGGTTTAGGGTTTTGAGTTATAAGTTGTAAGCTCTGTATTGTATGTCTGAGATCGATGTGAAGCGAAAGGGCCCAAGTGTCGAGGGATCTGCACGATGCACGTTAAATGTATATAGAACTTGCATATATTTTAAAATTTAAGATTTGTTGTGTGGTGCAGTTTGTGGCAAGATAAACTTACGAATTATAATTAATCTCCGGGATTGATAGAGTAACTTCCTGTATGCTTGGTCCAAAAACACAGATGATTTACACAAATATGCTCGTTCATTTATGTATAACTTAAACTTCTGTTTGGAAACTAGTTTCATGCAATAATCACACACCCAAATCTTGGACCATCACACAGACAATCAGCTCACATTAGTTAAGCCCCAATCATGTCATAGGAGATATAAATAGAAACTTGTTTGTTGTTTATTCAGGAACACAGGTACTCTCATCCTCTGAGTACTTTGATAACAGCTTTCCTCCTGAAAAAATGCAAAATGGGATTTTAAAGCTGGAAACTGTTGGAGTAGTTCTTCGCGAACATATTCTTTGAGAAACACTGTTCATTCCTCAACGTGAGTTCACAAATCTTTATGGAATGCACTTCAGTTGTAAGTTCTGGTTATAAAATGCCAAGATTTCACAAAACCTTAAAATGCATGCTTTAGGAGTCCGAACTTTCCACGTCTCCTTACTAAAGTTTTAGGTATCGGCTAATTGAACTCAAAACATGAAGACCCCTTAATGCAAGTTAAAGATGCCGTTTCTTTCCTGAAATTAGGCTATCCATGTATTCATCAATCATTTGCTGTAATTCAATATTCACTTTGGTTTTGTTTAGGTATTTAAAGAACTGAAAACATTTTCAGTGTCATCGACTTCTTGCATTTTAAGTACCACGCAAGAAAAAAGAAGAAGGGAATATCTTGCACCGCAAGAAAGCAAAATCAATGGACTTACAGGAGCCTTCGTCAAGATCAAAAGAATCCTTTTTCAATTTTCCACCTCAAAATTTGTACCTCAACTACAGAATTTGATACTTAATAATAGATAACACTTAGAAATCCTCACACCCACACTGATATAACTTGGTATCAGATTCAACATGTCATGCCCGTATTTAGAGTCTTCCATACAGTAAATTGTCAATGTCTTCTGATCATACTAGAAGGAAGACAGTAATGTGATAACATCTAGATAGAAAGCATGACGTGCGTCAAACTGATGTGTGATGTGCTTGATATTGCATTTAACTGGCAGATAGTTTTGACAAACAGCTTTTTTAACGAAAGAGCTTCGTCCAATGTGAGTGTATGCATCGATAATCTATCTATGTAGCTGTACTTACTGAGATAGCTGTTACCGTTGTGATATTTTTTGCAAATTTAATTAATGGAAGTGTTGTTTGATTGAATCTCATTTTATCACTTAGAGCAGATTTTACACAATTCAAAAGCAAAAAAAAAAACACACACACACACAGCTCCCTGAGGGAATAGTATCTATAGAGTTAACTTATTTTTCACTAAACCAGGGCAGTTTGATATCAAATTGCTCTTTCTTGGCTTGGTCCGCTCTATTAGACTCAAATATGATCTTGAAAGTTTCGAATTAACGTTATGATTAGTGACCTTACTCAAATCCCCACAGGATACGACAGGGAACCCAAGCACAACTTGGCCTTACTGGAATCCGAAATTTAAGCGGTAGATCATCAATTGGCTATTTGAGACTCATAATGAGATACTGCACCATTAATGGCGTCATCAGTGTATATTATAATCTACATCGTAGTAGTTAAATCACAAGTGATTCTTACTTGGAGATCTGAAGCTAACTGTTGTATGCTATTGCACATCGTTGTTATACCGTTCTAGGTGTTTTGTTGAAGGTTTATAAGGCGATAAGCAGATTCTTACAGATACATACTACGGGCACCAAACTTACAGCCAACTCCCTGGTCCAAAATAGCACCATCACCAGGACAAAGAGAACACCAAACGCAAAATTTAAAATTCACATGTAAAGAAAAAGCAAAAAACACAAGCATATCGAGACACTGTATCTAATTCGACGAATATCGGGAGAATCAGATGGAAACAATTTGAATCGGCCTACAAATTCAGTACTCAGTGTGACTGCTTCACCCTAAGATATACACCTTGAATAGATCTTTCTTCGGTCAGTGGCAAATAAGGTTCAACTGTAATAGGCCTGTAGTGCTCGGTTAAACTTGCAATTGAGAAATAAATCAGGCAGTAGCCAAAAACTTTGCAGACAACTGCAACAAAAAACAAATCAAGAAAAACACGCATGTTTTAGCACTGTATCAACTACAACCACTTTTCAATCCCTTATGCTTGCATGTAGATACGATGACTTAGGTGGCCTCCTTAACCCGATGCAATGCCACATGCACAGTTAGTGCACCTATGCGTCCTGTGTGCATATAGCCCTAAAAAAACAAGAAAAAGCAAGAAAAAAAAAATAGTTTGAATTTTTTAGTACAATGGAACTTGGATGATCAACATTGTAGTTTCAAATTCAAAATTCCAAGCATTCACTAACTAGTCAACACGAATAATACAGTAAAGCCTTTTTGTGAACTCTCTTATCCCGCTGGATCTTTCTAGAACAACTTTGCCCCACACGTCCCCGCATCAGCATTTGAAGTTTCAACCTTTTCACTAAGTTATAGGATCATTACATAGACGCACGAGCGCAGTGCTTTGAAACAAGTGTACTCAGCGGCTAATGGTGTTTATAAAGCAGCAGAAATACCCTCCAAAGTTCAAATGGGATTTCTCCTGTCGTCATTTTACTTTGAATATTTGGAATTTTCTATTGCCATTTCATACAGTTGGTGTTAATACTTCATCCTTACTTAGCACAGGTGCTGTTAATATTTGTTACAAGAAGTTGGTACTGTTACTATAATAGAGGCTGTTATTCCACTTAACTCTCCGAAAAAGGAAACGAAGAACGATAAAATATAAACAAGGAAGCATAGCGGTTAAAATGAGTTCAAAGGCACCGTTGTTCACCGTTGTGGAGGATATCGAAGGGAACTTGGAGTGTTTGCAGGAGTTTGAAAAAGACACAGAGTTGGGTCCCGGTTACAATGCTGCTGATCTCCTACCAACTACTTTTAGCTCAAGTGAAGACTCCGAGATGGATTCTGATTCTGATGCTGATGCGGAATTGGAACTGTTGGATGATGATGATAATACAGCAAATGAAACTTTGGAGGCTGTCCCTGTCAGTGAAAAGAAGTCAGAAGATGTATCCTCATTTCGTGGTCGTCCAAGTTCCTGTGTCTTTGTTGCAAGTCTTGCTGCTGCTTTGTCAGATGATGAGCTATCTGCTTCAGTTACTAAGCATTTTGAGAAGGTATGTGATTTGGTGGCTTATATTTGCAGCTCAGGGAAATGTTACTAACTAACATGTAGTGGGGTGAATTGGCTTTGATAAAGGTTCTTCGTGATCCATCCAACAGGCCATATGCCTTTGTTCAATACACCAATGATGCAGATGCAAAAAGAGCACTCAAAGAGGCACAGCATACAATACTTAACGGTAGAACAATACGCTGTGAGCCAGCAAAGGTTAATCGTACGTTGTACATCGCTACATCCAACGATACTGAAATCAGCGCCAAAGAGGTGATGGATATGCTTGGAAAGTACGGTGAGATTGAACAAGTCATAGGTGATAATGACTCAAGTTACAAAAAATCCAACTTTAATAGAGCCTGGTTTTGTCAGTTTGCCTACCGAGATGATGCTATTAGAGCTTATGCCAACCTCAGATTGAGTCCAAACTGGATCGTTGAGTGGGCACAGAATATTGAACATCCTTCTGACGGACAAGGAGAGCCCTCGGTTGAAATAGACAAGTGTTCCATTTTTGTTGGACAGTTGGATGGGAAGGTTACAAAAGAGTTATTGGCGGAAAGATTCTCAAATCATGGCAAGATTGCCGATATTGTCCTTGTCTTGAGAGCTGGTAACAACTTTGCATTTATCAAGTTTGAAACAGAGCAAGCGGCTGCTGCTGCAGTTGAGAGAGAGAACCATGCAGTCTTCATGGATAAGACTATGCATGTCCAATACCGTGAGCTTCACCACAAAAAATCCCGTTTTTCTTCCCAGTCTACGAGATTGAATTTAGCACCTCCACCTGTTAACTTGCCTGTAAGAAGATCCAGTACGGGTTCTGGATACTTTAAAGGCCCAATGGGACATTTTACACACATGGGAGGCACTGGATATCATCGTTCATACTCAACTTCTTCGTTTGGATCAAAGGGCAAGTTCTCTGGTAGCCGTTCTCTTTCACTTGCAGGAGAGAGATCTTCTCATACTCCAAAGTTCTTTGCAGGTGCACCTCCTTTTGAGCCTGAGTTTGCAAATCGTATCTACGTCAACTCTGCAAAGTTTGATGACAACTCATACTCATCAACTGAAAAGCATACACCAGTATCATCACCAAGTAATCAAACAATGAATTCCTCTTCGCATGGAGAGGCAAAATCAGTATTCACTGCTACTTCGGTTTCAGGTGCATCTGAGAATCCTGAAAATTCAAGTACAAATTACGCACCAAAGCATCCTCATAGAAGAAGTATGTCACATATGATCCCACCGCCAAGTTCCGCGCATATGGTTTCTCCTCCATACTATTACTATGCATATCCTGAAGATTGCATGATGCAACCATATGATGGGAAATTACAGTCATATGTTCCTTACGTCCCTTTCCCCTACTATCCTGATGGGAGCTTTGTAGGATATCCACCGCAAGCTCCAACAGGTCTGCTTCCTGGAATGGTTCCACCAGGACCACCGTATATGTATTATGGAATTCCTCCAGTTATTCCTAACGCGAGTGATGATCATGGGAAGACACAACCATTGGATAATTCCGCCTTTTCTGGTTCAAAGCAGGAAGAAGAACTCGATTATTAAACTCACTCTTCTTTTTCTTGAAACAGAGATGATTGCTAATTTTATGCTATTTTTATTCGTTGCAGAGTTGTTAAAAGAAAATAACAACGGAATTTCAATTCTCTACCATGATTGATTCATTCAAGCAATCGTTCAAGCTTCATATCATGACTCATTGCCAATGCAATTATCAAACAATGTTTTCATTTTTTTAGCTTCTCATATTTCTGGGTGTTCTTTTGATGTTTAAATTGCTCGTGATATTTGGGCTTTCCCCCCAATTCTTTCTCCCTCAGGTAATGATATACTATCTTCTAGTCTTATTTTACTAATGTTGTTTATGATTGCAAATAATTGACCATGTGTTTATGGATGAG
Source organism: Williopsis samutprakarnensis (assembly GCA_030569715.1). Taxonomy (NCBI): domain Eukaryota; kingdom Fungi; phylum Ascomycota; class Saccharomycetes; order Phaffomycetales; family Wickerhamomycetaceae; genus Williopsis; species Williopsis samutprakarnensis. Next base: position 168,185 of record JAJMLQ010000136.1, read on the forward strand.
ACTACTTGTACAAGATAACGCTGTGTTGATAGCTTTATTATCGCTAATTAGTACTTTTTAAACCTCCTTGAACCGGGTCTCTTTGACGCGTATTTGCGTTGGTTTTTTCCAGAGATGTTTCCCAGGTTATTCGTTGGTCTCATGGCTGCAAATTTCGGCTTTTTGGCTTTGATATTATGCTTAGGAAGCTGTGGTATGTGTTGTTTTGGTGGCGAAGGATTGACAGTTCCTATCGAATGCAACGGTTTCTTGTCTTTATCGGCTGGGCGTCTTGGTGATTGGCTGACATCCAGTTTCGTGGATGCAGGTTTGATAGCAGATGAGGAGGATGTGTTAGGATGTTGTTGTTGTAAAGGCTTCAAAGGTATTGGGTTTTGGATGATGTCCTTATGGGTAAGACGAGTATAAATCAAATAGTATGCAGATGAGTCCTTCAAGGCCTGCTTTTCAGATATTGGATTGATATACTCATCGTCGTATGTGGCCCAGGTTCCGTCAGGCTGACGACAGTGTGCGATATAATGACCAGATGATACTGAACGGCCCGCATGTACAACAACAGAGATGAGTTGATACAGAACAGGTTCTGCCCTTGTGGTATACTGAGATAGATCCAATATCAAAGGGTACGACACTCCTTGCTTAACTTTGGATGATGAAGATCCGTTAAATCTGAACCTTTTCAAATGAACGGCGAGTGTCTCTGGAGCACGATCAATACTGGAAATCTTGATTGCATTTGTACGTTGTTTACATTTCTCACAGACGTAACCACTCTTCGTATCAGATCTATCCGGTTTGATCAACTCTGGTGAAAAGAAGTCTCTGATGGACTTTTGTATCGAGTACCTCTGAGATGGTTGATCTGAGTCATCCTCTGTATTGGCAGTGCCATTGGAATTCTTCCTGGTGGAACCCAAATGCAGCGACAAATCATAAAACTCTTGTTGAGTCTTTGAAACATGTCCACAACTTTTACACGTCACGGATTGATTCAGCAATCCTCCAAAGATGTCGTAGATTATACTTTCATTCAACTTGTGTCCCTTTGGTGTCGAGTCCTCTTGTAATCTTGACAATAACGACATAAAGTATTCATGGGAATCCTCTTGTTGCCATTCAGACATCATGCAATTGATATCGTCCAACCTTGAAACTAACTTCTTTGGATTGATGTACTTTGCACCTCTTTTCTTATCCGGGTTCCACATTCTGACAGAGGTTTCAGCCAACACATGCGTAACAGATCTTTGGTTAATCGTCTCCTTGTACTTATTCTTGTAGACGTCGTTCAAATAGTGTTGCACTGCTGGAATATGAACCATTGCCTGGACTGCTGCGTTAGTATAGCAGGTGACACCATGGTTCAAGAGTCCCACGGGCTTTTGCAATTGAAGATTGACACCCCAATTTTTGACAATACGTTGAGAATGGTTTGAACCTCTATCGTTTGCGATTTCGCTTATTTGATAAAACTCATCCAGTTTTGACCGCTTATCCAGATCTGTTGATCTGCTTGGACCGCTTGTCACTTTATCCTCCTCAATATCTGATTCAGGTGTTGTTGGTGGTGTACTGCTAGTGGTTTTGCTATGCAAATCTTTCTTCAACAATTCATTTTCATCCTCTTGTGATTCAGAGGCGTTAGGTGAATCTGGTGATTGTGATGATTCTTTAGACTCAGACGATTCCGATGTTGATTCCTCTTGGGAGTTCGTCTGTGTCTCGTTATAATCGTTGTCATCGTCATCATCATCATAATCATCCCCTGTCTCTTCTTCCGAAGTTGTAGATGCATTATGGGATTCATCACTATTCTCTGAGGGAAACTGTTCATAAACCTTCTTACTAACCAAGTTACGTGGGAATGGCTGAGCATCTTCGCTCGACTCTCGTGATTCTTCACCTTGATAAGATTCGTAGTCATCATTATTATCATCATCACCATCTTCTTCTTCTTCAGCACTCCGCACGATGTCTTCTTCATCGGAAGCTTTAATTGTATCATCTTCACCTTCCAGAGATTCTCCAACGTCCTCATCGTTTTCACTTTGAGACACAACGCTCTCCAACTTCAACTTTTTTCTCTTTGATTTACTCAACTTTCCATGATCATCATCATCCAAAACATGCTTCCCTGTATAGCCAGCAATGGCATGTGCCAAAGACCGTGGGCGTGGCTTACTTTCATCGTCATTCGCACCCTTTGCAGAACTCAACAAAGACCGTTGTTGTTGGTGTTGCCCTGCCCGTTCAGGCACGAGCTCTTTAGAATGTGAAGCGCCTATTTTGATATAACTTGACGGTCTGTTTGTATGTGTCTCTTGATACTTTGCCGGTATAAAACGAAGCGGATCGGCAAGAATCCTCTGAACTAACGGTGTGATGCTATCTTTAACAACTTCGCCCATTGGAGTTCAAAACCACGCAGGCAAAATCACCATACACACGCACGCACACACACACACACACACTAACAGCAAAGATAAAACTGTCTTGTAAGTAGTAGTTAATGCCTTAAAGGTAAAAACCTCTTTACACACCAAACAAAAAAAGAACACACGCAGAGAGAGAAAACGGTATTTGGTGACTTTTACTTAGAATTCCGCTGTTTGGAAAGTGACGCTAACTGATACGCTCAACAGCAACTTTTCTCCCTAAGCTCTTGAAAACTTGTGGAACAGAGCCTTTACGTTGAAATCGTTGCTCGTCTGCGGGTCTGATTGGCACTGCTTTTCGTCTTTAGCGGGCAAAGCAAAGAAAGTCGAACTCCAGCTGGAAAAAAAAATTTACGCCAACAGCCTGCGAGAAGAAAAATGTAAAAAAATTTAGGCAATGGTGATGCGATCGATTTGAGCAAGCGCAGAGCGAAAAAAAAAAAACACACACACACACAAATAGCCTTGATACGCGCACACACAGGAACAATCACCCAAAATGTAATGGCTTTAAATACGGAAATTTGATACGGAAGATGGCTTTTCCCGTTCTGCTTGTTATATGATGTTGTTTGAATTGATGGAAAGCCACACTGGGGAAACAGACACACGCTTGTTTGTTCTTGTTTTAATTTTGCTCGGCTTGTTCCGAGTTTGAGCTGCTTTCTGTAGGAAAAAAAAGACTCCCCAAAAAAGAAAGAAAATTGTACGAGTTTGAGGAACAGAGCGTTTTTTCTTTTCTTTTTTGGGAGAGGAAGGGTGAAATTTTAGGACGCGTGCGCGTTCTGGCTTACATAAGCACATGACAGAGAATTCTATAATTTGACACCCGCACACCACGAGGACTCTTCCCACACCCGTACAGAACACCTCTGAAAGCGGGATCTAGGATACCAACCCTTTTGGCAACGGGGACCTTTGGCAACGGGACCCAATCCTGAGGAGACGAGGGCGAAAGTTTTGTATATACAAGAACAACATCGTATATAAACCCAATCATAAACAACCTTGCTGGAAGCTGACAAGACAAAGCACGATGTCAATTCAGACCAATCCCGAAGACTACAAAAAGGATGCGTTCTTCATATCCAATTTTTGCAATAAGTTGAATGAAATACACCTACACAGAGGCAATGATACTCCACTTGATTCAAGAGAAGTTGATATGAACGATTTGTTATCACAGCCCTTGGATGAAAGATCAAACAACCTATACGATCAGATGATCACTGATAATGCGGAGGCGATGTTGAAATCCTCGAAACCGTGGACCAGAGATGCAAACTATTTCCAGCACGTTCACGTTTCTTCGTTGGCGTTGTTGAAGATGACCCTTCATGCCCAATCCGGGGGTTCTATAGAGATTATGGGCATGCTCACAGGTAAGATCGTGAGAAACGGCATTGTTGTTATGGATGTGTATCCCTTGCCAGTTGAAGGAACAGAGACAAGGGTGAATGCCCAAGCAGAAGGGTATGAATTCATGGTTCAATATTTGGATTCTCTAAGGTCAAGTGGCCGGTATGAGAATATTGTTGGCTGGTACCATTCTCATCCCGGATACGGTTGCTGGCTCTCAGGGATTGACGTTGGCACACAATCCTTGAACCAACAGTTCCAAGACCCGTATCTGGCGATAGTTGTTGATCCAATGAGAACAGTGACTGAAGGTAAAGTTGAAATTGGAGCATTCAGAACATATACTGAGGAGTACATAAAGGCAAACATGGGTAATAGTGCAACTACACCCACCACTACTGCTGCTACCACTAACAACACCACTGCAAACATCACCTACTGGTGTTACTGACAATAATGCCACCACAGGAGCTGGTGCCATTCGGTCATGTACCACCAGCACTCTCACAGGCTCCCCGTTATTCGGATCAAACAACAAGGATAAGAAGAAAGACGCCATCGTTTCAAGCCATATACCACAAGAAAAGGCAAAGGACTTTGGTATGCACTCTTCAAAGTACTACTCCTTATCAATACATGTTTTCAGATCAAACATTGACCATATGATCTTGTCCAACCTGTGGAACAAGTTCTGGATCTCCCAGGTTGTTGGACCAAGAAATCTAGAGGAACAACAATCAAGACTGCTGGAGTTCGTGGATACCAGGTTGGAGTCACTTGAGAAGAGAACTGCACTTTTGAAGAAGCCAGCTTCAAAGCTCGATCTTCCACCTTCAACTAGAAATCCAATACAAGTGGAACTTGCAGCCTTACAAAGACGTCACGTGCCCATGCCTCAAGGTATAACTTCGCTAAGAGAATTGGCCCAGACCATGAACTCGTCTCAATCTCAACTATTTGGATCCCAGCTGTCTCCTTTCTCCAGGGCAAACCTCTTGTCTAAGATGAAGGAGAAGGAAATGGACACGGATGACTCCGATACAGATATGAGAGACGATGTTGATCCGTCAGTGGACTCTGATTCGGAATCCAGAATGGATGATGAAAGTGTCACGTCGCCCAACAAGGCATCCTCCAACAACCAGTTGATGGAAGGCCCATCTTCACATAGACGAACATCCACCTCCATGGTTTATGGACAGCAGCACATCATTCAGGACCTGGAAAATAGTCGTAAAAGAGAAGCAAATACTGCCATAATGGCCACCTCTGCTGAGGCAAGCAGAATGCTGCTGAACCTCAAACTTCAGAAAATGGTATTCCTAAACGAATAAAGACGATGCTTGTTCTTGCTGTGATGTTGATGGATGATGTGTAGTTGTTAACCCCGAGAGCCAGCACAAGGCTGAAAAAACAGTTGAAGAAAACCTTCAACACTTTCCCGTAATGTAGTGAGTATTAATCTTTACTTGATGCCTGTAAATGACGGGATGGAACTGAGGACATTGGCTTCAACCAAAGAGACTTTCTATTCCGATCCCAGTTGTGTTGAAGATGGCATGTACCAGAAATCCATTGTACAGGAACAACAAGGCTATACGTATCCTCCATTGCAAAGACCAGTAGACGCTAATTGCTACAACGCATGTCGGCCAGTGATAACAACACAACTTCAATGGCTCCCCGATTCATCGGCGTTGCTGACGGTGTCTTCTGACAGAGGGATAAGGACGTACATCCCACCACAGACATTGCTGGATGAACCTGTGGATCAACTTGTTGCGTATACAAGATCGTTTCTACCGTCCATCACAAGTATATGCATACACCCACATTCTTCACTGTACACCGGTATCGTGCCAGTAGCCATTAGTGGGTTGGAGGTTCCGCTGAAGCTGTACAACGTTATTCCAGATGACAAGGGACGAGTACGGCCTTTAAGGGTGTTCAACAACTCTCATCCTCAAACTGAAAAGTATTACAAGACTTCATGTCTGACGTTTTTAAACGACAGAACCGTACTTAATGGGGGCATGGGGCGGATCCAGATGTTTGATATTGAACGGACAGAGCCAATTGGTGAGCTGGACCGAGTTAGTGGGATCGTGAGCGCAATGACAGCTTCAACTTCGCAGTTTGTTACAGATGGATGGTGGTGTGGTTCATGGAATGGATCAGTTTCGTTGTATTCGAACAACGGAGAACAGATCGCTCAGACCAGGCTTCCACATGGAATATTCCAAATCCTGGAAAGCGACAATGACAAATACATCTATGTGATTCCAAGACAAGATGACCATATCCGAGTACTGGATGTACGGATGGCTCTTTCGCCAGTGTGTTCCTTAGATCAGTTCAAGTCCTCTGCACAGAGAATAACAGCAGCTGTCCTTCCACACGGACAGGGTCTACTAACAGGAACCACAAGAGGCGCAATCAACCACTACTATGACTCTGAGCTTGGGATTAACGCCGTGAGATCTACCGAAACACCGTGCTTCCCAGTGTCACACGTTTCATCTCACTCACAAGAGCCCGGAATCATCGCCTACTCGGTGGGAGACAGATCGACACCCAAACCACATGTCTCCATGGCACTTCTAAAGCTCAACCAAGCCAATTGACACGCATTTCCATATTTCAACATCAGTAGTATAAGACACATGACTGTAGCAACCGATGAGCCATCAGGCCCATCGCTTACCAGCGCCCGTTTAGGAAATATTCGCGGCCTTCTACAGCACTATGCTGAAAAGTTTTGATGGACGGTGATTTTCACAAACAAAATCAACACAGAACCGGAGCCTCATACTCGTAGTACGGGGGAAAAACAGAGAAGAAAACAGCAATTATGGCCAGTCGTGGTGGTGCAGTGAAGAACATTTTCGTGAAGCTGATCGTTGGTGCTGGACAAGCAGCTCCGACGCCTCCTGTGGGCCCAGCCTTGGGTTCCAAAGGTGTTAAGGCGATTGATTTCTGTAAAGAGTTCAACGCCAGAACCGCTTCATATGCTCCTGGCGTTCCAATCCCAGTGGCACTTACTGTGAAACCTGATAGAAGCTTTACATTCGAGCTCAAGTCGCCACCAACGGGGTACTTGCTACTGAGAGCCGCCGGGATAGAGAAAGGAGCCGCCGAAGTTGGTCCAGGAAAGCCATTTGCGGGCGAAATCTCTCTCAAACACGTCTATGAGATTGCAAAGATCAAGAAGACCGATGATAGACATAAGTCCATCGACATGGCGAACATCGTCAAGGGCGTCATTGCAACGGCAAAGAGTATGGGTATTAACGTGGTGGTATAATAGCGGCGAATGTGTGTATATATCTGTATAGCGCAGTGTTAAAAAGTGGAATAAATGTACATAGATGAATATTTTGATGATGTTATGCTGAATCAACAATGTGAAGATGTATCGTGTTGTAGACAGGGTGAAAATTACGCTTAGATGAACTACTTTGCAGGGAGTCGCCAAACGATTCCGCCTAATGGATTCCGCCTAACGATTCCAACCACTTGCCACATACAGTGTAACTCCTGGTTGTGAATAAATAATTCCCCATCTATTGCTAATGAGTGCAGTACTGAACAGGCACTGTGATGTGTGCTGGTGGCACTATGTATAAATACGGAGTGGGAGCTTGGAAGAGACCCGTCACTGGTGAATCCATCACAGGTGAAGCCTAGTTGGTGAAGCCTAGCTGGTGAAGCCTTCTTGGTAGGTTCAATATTAAAGCAGGGACTGCGAACGTCAAACTGCTACGCTATATCTCCCAGAGAGCCCAGCAAAGAGAGGCTATTGGGTTCCATCGGCCCCTTGTGATATATATCATTGGATATCTTCTCCCAGCATAGTTCTACACCAGGCACCATCGTATTGGAATGTTTGATGTTATTGTAAACTAATGGTGAAGCCTTAGCCACATGTATGTATGGATGGACCCGGTATTCAGCAAGTTCAGCACTAAAACTCCTCAAAATGGTAGTAGGGAAGTATGATCCGTACTGGAAGGGTACGACTGGAAGGTAATGATAACAATGAATGAGGTTTTATTGAGTTTCTAATGAAACCAATGCCGGCACAAAGCATTGACCTGGAATTTCTTTCTGGTTTCGATTCCAGACGAAGAGAGTGGTAAGTACACTTGATACAATACAATGACCCGAGGTTCTCAACAGATAACCGGCCAATCAAGATGTTTCATGCATCAACCTCTAAACCACTAATCCAGATACCATCAGTCATTAGTGATCGGTTATGAGAGATACAGCATACTACATATTGATCAACATTAGAGACCAGGAAACAAAGCCGTAGATATCAACCCACTTGTATAACACTGGCTACATAGAACAGGTGCAGACCAGGACGACATCACAAGCCCTCTACGTTAGTTACTTTAGGACAGTGCAAGAATGATTATTCCACAAGTATATCTACTAAAGCTACTGGAAAGCATTATCGTCATACTGTTCGTCTATCCACTAAAAGCTAGCTGAGATCTGTAAAACGTGCGATGCCCTACAAGAGTATTCCACCAGCGTGGCGGTTCTTCGAACGTAAACAGGCTGGAAAGACAGAATGTCTTCGTGGGGTGCGGCTCCAGTCTGGAGTTTGTAGAACGACTTCCTAGAAGGGGGTGGGCGTGAACAGATTAGGTGCTTAGGCCGCACTGGCTCAATCCACAGATTTGAAAACTCATACAGCAGTAAATTAGCAGGGAGAGCGTGGGCAGGGAAGGCGGACGGGGACGGTGGAGTCACACTTAAACAGGGGGTGAGTTTTTTTTTTCAGTTGCGCCATTTCTTGCCCAGACCCATGAGCAATCTCTGACGGCGCTCCTCCCAGCGCAGTAGTTCGTACAGTATCGCGTGCGCCGTCAGTCCAAGGCTTGCATAGTGAATCCACGCGGGGGTCGGGGCGGCGGGCGACAGAGGCCAAGCGGGAGTCTACGGGGCAGTGAGTGGTCCGTAAAATAAGACGATGGACGTACGAAGCACCAGGTAAGCAGCGAGAAAAGTGATTCCTAGCCAGTAAACCACAGCCCCTTTCAGAAACCAGCCGGCCGGCAGAGGAGGGGGGACAGCGAGCGAAAAACAAAGAAAAAGTTGAACAAGAGTTTAGGCAGAAAATAAACAAAACCCAGTAGGTTCCCCCCTAAATTTTCTTTCCTCCTTCTACCTGCTCCCCCTAACCCTCATAAGCAACTAGCAGCTATACCCCCAAACAGAAACTAGCTCAGCCTGGCATCTTGAATAGGCTCAACATTAAACTTGAGGAACGAAATTAACAAAATGTCCAACCAATTGAAATTCGCAAAGGACTCTGTGAGTAGATCTATCACTGAACTATATGCTAAACCTCGTGAAGCTCGTTAATTGGGCTCTGGTGTTGTTTTGTTTTGATGATTTTTTGGCGTACTTTGTTTATACTAACAGGCTTTGTTTACAGTTAGTGTCTTCGCTTTACGAGCTCTCCAAGGCAGCAGCAGAGGCATCTTCAGCAGCCGTTGACTTCTATAACGCTTCTTTAGCAAATAACGATGATGCTACTCATGTCTTTGGTGAACTGGCAGATTCGCTTAAGCTCTTGACACACGCCGCCAACGGTGTTCAGCTCTCTGCAAAGACGATTGTCGCTGACGCGAACCTGGCCTCTGTAGTGGCAGATCCTGCTCTTTTGGCTGCAGTTGCAGGTGAACCATTGACCACTCACACTGCTGCTGAAGTTGTTGCTGTCCAGAAGCCGGCCAAGAAGAAAGCAGAGAAGGATCCATACGCTCCAAAGAAACCATTGACCGTATTCTTTGCATACTCTGCTTACATCCGCGAGGCCATCCGCGAGGAACGCGCTTCGAAGGGATTACCACCTTTATCATCCACAGAAATCACACAGGTGATTTCGCAAAAATGGAATGACATGAGTGAACAGGAGAAGGATAAGTGGAAAGAGGCATATAGTCTTGAACTCGCCAATTACCAACAGTTGAAGGAGAAGTACTTGGAGGATAAAAAGAACGGGTTGCCTGTCAACACCACTATCCCAACACACGCTCCAGTTCCGGTACCATCTTTCCTTGAAAAGTCCAAGAAGAGACCTAGCGAAGAGAAGAAGGAGAAAAAGAAGTCCAAGAAGTCTAAGAAGAAGAATGCCGAAGATATCTCCACTCATGAGTTCTGATTGTCGAATAATGTTACCTCTGGATGAGGTACTCTCTTCAAATCACAGAATATGCTGAAATGGTTTTCTTCACTTCTTTTTCTTGTATTTTTGTCTTATTCTTCGTCGGCGTCTCTCACTCTATCTATCTCTGTATGTGTTCTTTCCTGTCTACGGCTGTAATCCTTATGATGTGTTATTCTTGAATACTTGAAGCCACTGTGTGTTTATTCCTCCTTTGTGTTATTTGTCTATATTCTGATTTTTATATATCTGTATTGCTACTCCTATCGATTTTGATAACCTGTTCTCCCTGTAGAATGTGCTCATCTCCAACGAATTCCCTGAGCTTCTGAATCAATTTGACTGGTTAATGTATTTGGCGTAGATGCTCAGCGAAAAATATCAATTCTCGTTAGGAGACACACCACAGAAAAAAAAAACACAACTTACGCCGGCGATCAATGAAGAAAAGAAGAAAAAAAAAACGCTGTCGAAGTGTTTGAAAGCTCAAGTAATTTCACGCTTGGACGAGCGAGTTATTTGAACCAATCACCAATGTTTAGACTCACAACGAGAAAGTTTTCATCGAATGCATCCAGATTATCTGATTTGTATCTTCACCCAGAAAAATGGGGTGGTAAACCTGCGGAGGAGATCCTCGAGTTGTTCAAAAAACGTCGTTCTCTCCTGGGTGCTCAATTCAAGCCTAACGATGCTGAATTGGCAGCGTTGAAGAGCACATCTTCTCATACCGGTGTGTCACCATTCATCATTGAAAAGCTTTACTATGGTGGAGAGTCCACCGCTCTCGATTTGAACGGTCAAAAATATGAGGATAACTACAGTCCAGTCAAGTTCCAATACGACGAGTACCCAGAAGCTGCTCAGGAAATCATCAGAGACCACAGAGAACAAAGGGAGTACAATAGAATCGCAGCTTATGAGATGCCACACTTGGCCAAGTACCGTCAAGAGTACAAACGACCACAGGGGAAGCCAGTGACGTACAAGTACACCACCTATCTCGGAGAGGAGGAGTATAAAGCTAACAGAAAGGTTACACTGACTTTGAAAGTGAAAGACCTCGGGCTCAACGAGAAGGAATCGCACAAGTTCAAAGTTCTCGCTGGAGTGAGATACGACGGTAGCAAAGATGAGTTCAAAATAAGCAGTGAAAGATTCGAGCAACCTCTGCAAAACACTAGATTCCTCTCAGAAGTCCTTTCAGATCTGCTCAAGGCCTCCAAGGATCTCACCGAGGACCTGAGCGACATCCCTCTTGACCAACGTCACGTCCAGGCCAGACAAAGAAAGAGAAAATACAAGAAGACCGCCGTATTCAAGAATGCCTTCCCAGAGGAATGGAAGAGACCTCAAGATGCACCAAAGAAGGTGAAATCCGTACTGGATATCCTCACTGAGTCATCAGCATAGAACCATTGTGTGTGTATATATAGCCAAAACGGATCTCTAAAATGTACAAAAAATGTCAAACAACAGATCAAAAAGTGTATATAGTGAAGCAGTTATTGTTGTTGTTGTTGATGTTGTAGTTCTCGAAAGGTTCGGTTAGTTGAAATTTCGCGAATCGCATCTTGTTTTTTTTGTCGTTTTTGTGGTTGAACAAAAAGGTAAACACAGGGTTCCATAGTGTTGTGGAACGTTATCAAAACAAAACATCAACATCAACATCAACATCAACATCAAAACACATCAGTGGAGGCATTGGTGTCGAGATTATGGGTACACGGAACTCTGGACGTAGACGCGGGGGCTCGACAACGAGCCATTCGTCGGTGAAACAAGCTGGGAAGAAAACGACAAAGGTATCTGCTCCATCGACAACGCTTAGTGAAGTGTTGTCTCTGTTGAGCTTTCAGTACGATAGCGATTTGGGGGTTCTTAATGGCGACTACGTGACTCGTGCGCCGGAACTCGCAGTGTTGACTTCTTTGAAGAAAAGTTTGGTGAAGCTGAGCGACCAGTTGGAGATTGCGTCTAACAATGATGAGTCTACTATTGAGCGGATGCGTGAGAAGCAGAGGAAGTTGACTGCTGGAGGAGACGTTGATACTGAAGCTGATTCAGAAACTAAGGAGGTGACTGCGGAGCCTGATGAGCAGCAGGTTGAGTCAATCAAGCAGGAGGATGGGGAAGAGGAAGAGGTCCAGGAAGAACAAAAGGAAGAGGAAGAAGATGACCATGATAATGATGATGACAATAATCCTGTTGATGAGAAAATTGTCGATGTTGAAATGACAGATGAACACGTTGACGCCCCTTCGGAGGCAACCAGCCCATCAGAAAAGCCACAAGACGATGACGATGATAAGTTTGAGGACGCTACAGATAAGTTGGACACCACGACTGAAAGAAAGCTGAGTATCGAGAGAATGGAAAATGATCCTACGGTCAAGAACCCCAAATCCGAATTTGTCACATCACAAACGTTACCCGCGGCAGCGTTGGCATTAGGGTTGTTTAACGAGGAAGATGGTGGATTGCATGAAACTGGTGAAGAATACTTGAAGAAACGATATGGTGTTGCGTCGTACCCGAAGACTGATTTAAAAGATAAGCTACCTGGAGAAATTCCTGACATTGATTTCTCAAAGTCCAAGCCAACAAACCAAGTTCAATTTGCAACTTTCCAAACTTTCTTTGAAAATTTCTACAGACAATTTACCGATGAAGACCTCAAGTTCTTGAAGGGGAAATATTTGATCCCTGACTCTCTGTCCAGTGATCCAAACTATGATCCGAACATTACACCATATCTAATACCTGACTTGGGTCAACTTTATGCAGAGATTTGGAACAACGAAGAAGGTGCGATAAACTATACATCACCGGTTGAGCCTGTTACCCTTGAGTCAATAGAGCCGAAAATGTCATCTACTGATTTATCAGATGAGACGATAGATACAGAGAGTGTATCGTGTGGACCATTGGTTTCCCGGCTGCTTAGTGCGATAATGAAAGATGAAAGTTCTGATGAGGAAGGCGAAACGAGTAATCCAAGTGAAACGAGAACTAGCGTTACATCACTTCCAGATCAACCTGCTTGGAAAGTTTCAAGTGTAAATACCGACTACACAACGCTTGAGGATAGATTGAAAAGAGAGTTGAAGTTTATTGGTATTTTCACAGATTTGGGGAACGATTCATCAAAGACAGCAGATGGCGACGACCGTGAGCCAAACTGGTTAAAGGCTGAAGATGACGAAGTTTCTACAGAACTTAGAGCTTTACAAAGCGAGTTGAGACAAGTATCAAAACGAAACAACAAGCGTAAGAGAATTCTCATACCTATTATCGAACAACAGCTAGCATGGCAGGAGTATAACTCCATTTTGGATGACTTGGAAAAGCAAATTGATCAGACATATATGAAACGTATTCGTGTTCCAAAGAACAAGAAGCGTAAGACAGCAACTACGAGCGTTCCACCTTCTCTACAGACACAGATGCAACAACAAGCTGCTCAACAGGCAGCTGCAAATGCAGCTGTTAAATCTTTGTTGGAAAAACGTCAGAAGTGGATAGACAAAATTGGACCTCTGTTTGACACGGGTGATGGAGTTGAGAGTTTGAAGAAGTATCCAAAAGAGAGTGTATTTGAAAGAGAAAATCTGGATGAAGATGAAGATGAGGATTACGAAGAAGGTGAAGATCTTGTACTTCAACAGGACAATTGAAACAATGGTCTACAAAGTAACGAGAGGTAGGGGTAAAGACAAATAAAAAAAAGGTCAGGAAACTTGATTCATATATACAAGGTCTTAAGCAAGAGCGTTGGTGATTTCACGAACAGGAGGAAGAGATGTCACGTTACCCAATGCTGCAATCGACACTGGTTTGTTGTTTAACCTGTAGTTTGCCCAGTTAACAACATCATCCTTTGTGATAACATCAACCTTTTCAAATACATCTTCTGGACTCAATCTCTTACCAGTGGTGACGATTTGTCTTCCAATGTCTTCAGCAATGGCTGTGGAACCATCCAAGCTTAACAGTAGAGATGCCTTAAGCTGTGCTTTTGCTCTTTGCACCTCAGCATCCGTGAACTCGCCTCTCTTGAGTCTGTTCCACTCCTTGACAATCTCATCAATGACATACTTCAAGTTGGTATGTTTATCAGCTGTTAAATAGACACCCCATAGACCAGTGTCTGAATAAGAAGTTGAAAATGACATGTAAGAGTTAGCCATTGGTTCGTTACCATCACCAGCAACACCACCAGCAACGGCAAGGGCGAGTTTAGAAGGAGAGTTAGAACCGGTTCCTTGAGATCTATCCCAATTACCAACGATGGACTGGGTGACAAGTGCAGTGAAATAATCCGGTGCACTCCACGAGACTCCTTCGAGAGCAATGGCAATATGAGTTGTTGGAATGGAATCGTCCTGAATCTTGATCTCGTCTCCGTGGAATACAGGCAGTTGTCCTCTTGGAGATCCCAATGGGAGATGTGCAGCACTGGAGGTCAAATGGCCAAAGTACTGTTGGGCATATTCCACCAACTTGTCATGATCCACAGCTCCGGCACCAACAAGAACCATACGGTCAGCATGGTAGTTTGTAGCGATGTACGTACTTAGATCATCTCTTTTGATCTTCTTGATGTTTTCAATAGGACCAAGGATCGTACGTCCCAAAGGCTGGTCTTTATAACAGATGGCATGTAAATGATCAAAGACAACTTCATCATACATCTTATCAACTTCTTCAGATTCTCTAATGATAACATCACGTTCTCTCTCTATGGCTTTTGGATCCAACACAGATTTGGTCAAGATATCACTCAAAACGTCAATCGACTGTGAAATGTCACCCTCCGTAGATTTGGCATAATACACTGTATTCTCTCTAGAGGTGTAAGCGTTGAGATGAGCACCTAGATTCTCAATCTCAAGTTCAAGGTGTAATTGTGATCTTCTCTGAGTACCTTTGAAGGCCAAATGCTCGAGGAAATGTGCAGTACCGTTGTTCTTAGCGTTCTCTGCTCTTGAACCAGCATCTATCCACATTCCTACGGTGGCTGTAGATAGCCCTGGAATCTTTTCAGAGGCAACAACAAGCCCATTTGGAAGCGTTGATGTTTGAGTCGTTGGTAATGTGGAAAGTGTTCTTGTAAGCGGTTTGGCTCCTCCTCTCAAAGCCGTACGAAGCATCATTGTTTATACCTTGAAGTTGTATGAATGATGAGTATTAAATGGTGATGAAGATGGTTTTAAAAACCGGGTTTTTATATACAATAAAACCGAGGAATTTGTCACCAATTGCGAAACCAGAACCGCCGGCCTAAGAGCGGAGCAGAGAGAAAAAAAAACACTCACATTGAGGAGTTTTGTTGGTGTCCGGGTGTTTTAATTTCTAATACCGAGGATCACAAATCACGTGTGGATCTCCCCGGATATTGTCGTGTGTTTTTCTCCCTGTGCTGTGTCCGGGTAACGGCACAACTGGGTTATATATCACAACTCACAATGTTTACAGCATCTCATAATGATACACTCTCAGGGAGCTTTGGTGAATAAAGAGTAATCAAGAGTTGGTAGGATAGGTTCATCATGTCAGACGAGGATGACTTTATGATGTCGGATGCTGAATCATACGAATTCGAATTCGAAGATGATGACGATGAAAGAAACGATCAACACATGTATTGTAGTGACGGGGGAAATGATGAAGGTTCTCCGGAATCGTTGTACTACAAGGCCAAGTCTGTGAAGCAGGATGATCCTAAAGGAGCTGTTGGGATGTTTTCTAACGTGCTAAGTTGTGCTGGTGATAACCCTGAGACGGTGGAGTACAAGTTCAAATCTTTGAAGCAGATATTGAAGTTGTTGTATAAGCATGATGACGCTGTGGATCTAAGTGAATGGCTGCTAAAGATTTTTGATCTTCCCCTGGATAAGTTATCCCGTGGATATGTTGAAGATAGTTTCAGCAGAATGCTGGAGGCGTATAGTGGAGCGCCAAAGGAGGATCAACTCCATTTCCTTGAGACATTTCTCAGCAAGTTCCATGGAAGTGATAGAATAACCATAAAGGCCTCTCTTAAGAGGATCTCTTTACTCCTGGAACTTCATCAGTTTGAGAGAATGTTGGCTTATCTTCACAGACTTCATAGCAAGTTGGAAACCATGCCAGAAATGACACGTAATGCTTATCTATTGGAACTCTACGCCATTGAGATTCAGGCATATTCAAAGACAAACAACGTTCCAAAGTTGAGAGAACTGTATAGGAAGACCTTGTCGATACAGAGCACAATCCCACATCCAAGCATCAACGCTGTCGTGAAAGAATGTGGTGGTAAAATGCACATGAGAGATGAGAATTATGAGCTTGCCTCGGATGAATTTTACGAAAGTTTTAAGAATTATGACGAAATTGGTAACCAAAAGAAGAGAATCCAGGTGTTGAAGTATCTGATAGTTTCTTCTATTCTCAATAAGAATGAGATTAACAAGTTTGAAAGCCAGGAAACGAAGTATTTCTTGAAGAATGCCGAAATCTTGAAATTTGTCAAGTTATTACAAAGCTTTGATAGGTTGGATAACCAAAGATTCACAGCGTTATACAAGGAATTACTCATCTCTGAGGAGTCTGATCCGTTCATGGTCGACACACTAACGAAGATACGGACTGTGCTCAAGATTAAACTACTTGTTCATTACATCAAACCGTTTAAACGTGTATCTTTAGATAGACTCAGTGATGATTTGAGAATATCACAACATGATATCGAGGACATCTTCTTGAAACTGCGTGCTAATGGTGAAGTGACAAACGTTCGTCTTGACTTGGTTGATGGGATTGTTTATAATGAATAGAAACGACTACCGTGTTTGAATTCTGGGATGATGAAGAACTTATGTACATAGTAATCACTATAAAAGCAAAAAAGGACCAAAATAAGTATATATAAGAGAGGCCAACGATTAGGCAGTGAGTTGTTTAACTGGTGCAAGACCGGTTAAAGGACCCAAGAGTTTCATCTTTGTCTCGTAATCCAATGATGAGTTTCTGTTGAGAGAATTGATGACAACTTCAGCGTTCAATTTAAGCTGTGGAGTCTTCATCTTCTTCACCACATCTTCAGAGGCAAAATGGGATTTCCCGTTAAGCACTCCAGTGACATCTGCTTTTGCATTGGCCTTGAGTTCCATATAGGCCTTTAGGATTCTTGAGTTTGGAGTTTGAGACGTAAATGGTGAGGTCTCCAATAGACTGGAAATAGTAACAGGTTCTGGGATGTACTGTTTAGCAATGAGCTCCAAGTTAGGGTTGACATACGCTATGGTTTCACCTCTGGTGTTGGCTGAACGTCTATTACCACCATTATTCTTCTTAGAACCTCCTCTACCTCTTTGACCTTGTGGACGACCTTGAGAACTTGTTGAAGTAGCATCTCTGTTAACAAAACGTCTATCCTTGGCCTTGACTCTAACTCTTTGTTGCTTAGATCCATTAGACACAGACCCTGTTTCAGTGAATGAGGAGGAAACCTCATCAAATCCATCCAAATTGGTCTGTAGTCTCTTTGGTCTATGCTGTGTTGCGGTGGTTGAGTGTTCTTGTCCCTGTGTCTTTGCCTCTCTCAGTTGGTTGTTCTTCCCCTGTGACTTACCAGTGGACTTGAAACCTGAAGTTGAGTTCCCGTTATGGCTATTGTTGGATCTTGGAGATCTCTTGCCCTTGTAGGGACCGCCAAATTTTTTAAAACTGGCTGCTGTCTTGTTTTGAGGAAGTCCCAGTTCCTTCACCTTAGCTAAGAGAGCGTCGATCTCAGACTGAGCAACACCGGAAGAAGATGGTGAAGATGAGTTGTATCTCACGAAATGTTTGGTAGATACTCTGAATGCTTGTCTAAACATGGTTTATGACTATAGCAAAGTTCTAAAAGATACCGATTCTTAAGTGTTGATAATGCTCAGTGTTCACAAGTTTTTTTTCTTTTCAGGCCAATTGCGCGCTTTGATTTTCCAATCGTCCACAATCGGAAAAGGGTACATTCCGAGGGTGAAAAGTACTGAGCACTCCCGGAACTCGTTAACTAGGATAGTTTTAGAATGTTAGAATGATACTATTAAAATTAACAAACTGGCATTGGAATTATTCCAAAGTAGATCACAATGGAGTTCATAGTTGAAATAAGGGATATTCAAAGTGAGAGAATGTAAGCTTGAATATTACCTGAGAGATAGCCATTCATAGATTTGTATGATAGAAAACCCTCATAAAATTGCTTATATCTCAACAACTAAAGATAATTCGGAAATTCTGGTTTATGGAACAATACAAGTGATCTGCGTAATCTTTTTTTACAAACTTTCAGCTTGATTGGTATCGTGGTTCTTCTAAAATAAACGGGAACGTATTGCTTTATACATTTAATTCTTGTTCTTCCGTTGCCTCGGCGATTGTAAAAAAATGTAAGGATGTTTCCAATTTATGTAAGTATTGTTTACATTTTGAATTCCTATCAACACAGATTGGTACAAAACTAATACTTCTTTATACAAAACAATAGAAGAATAACAGCGGAATGTCCTCAACTTGAAGAAGAAACATCAGCGGCTAAACGAGTGCCACAGCGGCAACTTCAAACGAACGAAGGTACGACAACCTAAGGAGACTCAGTGATTATTGAAACGGACTAACTGACCTGACATGAGAATCATCACCAAAATCATCACCAGAAGATATAGCACCACAAGCGCCATGATGAGAAGTTGAACTTGAACTTGATAATGAAACTATGACTCATAGAATATGAGGTAGAGGAAGAAATGTAGTATAAGTAACGGAAAGGGCATCAGGGGAAATTATATGCGATGGCGCCTTTGATCATGAGTCCGACTTTGGACAAAACAACAGAAAATACATCAATTTCAGTGAGTATGAAGGAAATATCTACAGATCGCTTCACTTTTATCAATACCCTATCCAGGAGTGTTTTTATCTTCGAGATATCCTCTTTAGTACATAAAGGTCGAGACATATTCTTTCCATATTAACGGGACTTGGATTAATATCCTTCTAACCATCCATACCATACCCACGCTTGTAACTACATATACGAAATCTTATGCTATAATTTTAGGAAACCCTTTGAGCATTGATGTTGCTGATTTAGCTGATTTCAGTTCATCCTATAAACGATGAACCAGGCATTAAAGTCCAATACTCGAAGGGTTCCACCTCGCGTATTGATAGCCAAGGAACGGTGATTCGATATTTGGAGCTTCATTAACGCTTTGGTAAATCTCCAACCACGCTACCGAAACAATACAGATCAACCTGTATAGAGAAGCAAATGTGTGTTAGCTTGAACGGAAATCTGCCTAGAGTTGTTAACCATCTAACAGTCCGTTGTTATTTCCTTTCCAGGACCCGTGATAGTTATGCTGTACCAGACAAATATCCGGATTTTCCTCCTTCTTACCGTTGAAATAGAGACGTGGTAGGATGAGAATATCACCATTGACAAGCACCGGATCAACTATCTTTGTCACGTTTTCCCATCCAAATTTGGGCCAACGAGGGTCTCTCATACTAATGGTAGTATCTGGAGGTGATGGATTCTTCAAGGCTGAAAAGATCTTGTCGTAATCGTTTGGTGTAGTCACCTCGACGGTGTCCAAGGAGTTTATGTATTGGAACACGGAGTGAGTGAACATACCAGGCCCGGTGAGCTCCATGATTCCATCGTACCAGGTTGCACTGTCCCCGTTGAAGTCGTAGGCCTTGTCGCTTATTGTCGCAGTTTTCTTGTTCTTGTCATAGTGATTGGTCATAATATCGACAATGTTTGCAATGAGCTGAGCGTATAGAGGGTGGTGTTTCTTTGCCTGGAGCGTCCATTGGCACAGTTGGACCCTTCGAGAACTTATTCCTGGCCATTTTTCACAGTCACATTCAACTTCAACGCCCATAACGGCACCCACTGTATTTGTCCGATCAAATATCGTATCGTTATACGTGATCCACTCTGGTAATGGTCTCACAGAGAGTGTGTCCGTGTCAGTGTATGTTCCTCCTCTTGTATATACTGCAACGTATCTGAAGAAGTCAACTTGGAGGATCTTTCTTGGGAGTTGGTTGTACGCTTCAACAACCTCAGGAAATGCAGCCCCAAATTCTCTGAGGATCATGCGGTATGCCATCTGATCATCATACATCGTATGGTTAAACCCAGGCGTCGACTTCCAAATCTCAACCTCTTTATTCGTGAACTCCTTCTTCTGTGACGTTTGAATGATGTTCTTTTCTATTCCCCCTTCTCCCCCGTCATAGGGAAATGCCAACAGTAACCGTTCCAATAAGGGTCTCTCCAGCAACTCATCAATGCTTATTATGTCCTGTCTCCCGTCCCCCAGACCAAAACTTGATGTGGCTTCAGCATTCGATACGTTGATTGTAAAGTACAGCTGTAGACAAACAGCAAGCGAAAAAAATGCCAACAACACCCATCGAATGCTCTTCAGATGCTGAACAAGAACCCAGTGCTGAAAATCCTTTAACGCATAACCATCCATTGCCTTTCTTGACCTTTTCACTCAACTCTAATTCCTAACGTCAACGCTTACCCTTCTTTATCCAGCCTTAATTTCACGACACGCCGCCGTATCAGCTCACATCACGGACGCACGCCAAAACCGTAAAAGACTTCCCGGGTATATAAACCGCTGCCTCCACGGGCTGTGAGTGTTAATTTAGCCGTGACGACGCACTCGGGCAGCGGTCCAAACGAAATGTCACACAAACGGAAAACAACAACAACAAAGCCGACGAAGACGGATAAAAGCAGTATAATCAAAACAGGTCGATAAGGTGAAGTTGGAGCTGAAACAAGACGATATGGTTGATCCGTTGAGCTCTTCACCTACTAAGATCAAGTGAGTTAATGAATGAAACGTTTTAGGCCGCGGGATGGAGGATTTTCTGTGATGTCAGAAGCCTCTATGGGCTTATGATGTTGATGGTCTTCTGCCCATAGATCAACAGCAATGGAGCTGTTAATCTTGCTGATCCTGCTGATCCTGCTTACCCTCCTCCCTGTCAATGAAGTCTTGTTCACAATTACTGACAGATTCCCTCTCTGAACAGCAAACCAAACCTGGGGTCTCTAAACCCGCCGTTGTTCAAGTTGATGGTGTTGGATGCCTTGAAGAACAACAACTATGACCATCTTAAGAACCTGGTGCGCTCCGCTGACTCGGCACCGAACCATGACGATTTCCTCTCCGTGAGAAACTCCATACTGAACCTCGCAGTCCAAGTTGCCTCTGTGAAAGTGATTCAGAAACTGTTGAGCCAGGAATGCTCCTCCGAACTGGGCGTAGATATCAACTACCAAGATTCTGACGGAAACACTCCCTTGCACTTGGCAGCTCTCAACAACAGGCTCGATGTTGCTCAGTTATTGCTGAGAGACGAGCGGATTAACGATACGATACTGAATAACAACAGAAAGCAACCGATTGAGGTGACGAAGGATTCACATATGATTGCACTGTTGCAGTTTGAGCAATCTCAATATTTGGAGAAGATTGCGCTGGATTTTAGGAAATCCTTCATCGACCATGACTTTGCGAGATTGGATGAGATCCTTTCACAGCCGAGAAATGCAGAGCTATTAGACATTAATGGTAACGATCCAGAATCAGGAGACACTGTACTCCATGAATTTGTCAAGAAGAACGACATAGGTATGGTTCAATGGATCTTGAGCCATGGAGGAGATCCCTTCAAAAGAGACAAGAAGGGAAGACTTGCAATAGACCTCGTACCAAAGAACAACGAAACGATGAAACAGATCCTGAGAGATGCCACTCAAAAGCAAACTGTCATCAACATGAATGAGGTTTCATCTCTTACAGTGCCAACGTTCAAAGGTTACTTGAGCAAATGGACAAATTTCGCCGGTGGGTATAAGCTTCGATGGTTTGTCTTGGATGCTAATGGAGTACTGTCATACTACAAGAGCCAAGATGATTCCAACAGTGCATGTAGAGGGAGTTTGAACATGAGAACTGCCACTTTACACTTGGACTCCTCAGAAAAGATGAAGTTTGAAATTGAAGGTAAGACTGGAGTCAGCTGGCATTTACGAGGAAATCATCCTACAGAGACGAATAGATGGGTATGGGCGTTGCAAGGTGCCATTAGATACGCTAAGGATAAAGATGCAGAGAGAATACGCAGATCAACAAGCAGTGCTTTGAACGTTGAAGATGGTTTCAAAAAGCTTGGTTATAAATCACCCAGATTGCCAAATAGTGATGTAGAAGCTCCGTTTGGCAATAGCATTGATGATAAACCTGAGTTGCAGAAACGAAGATCTGTCAGTGCTGTGATTGTGAACGACTCCGATGATGATGATGAAGAAGACGATGAATCAGAAGAGGTTAACGGTGACTCAGATGAAGACGATTCTGATCTAAGTGCAGGTCCATTTGCGCAGGATATATCTATGGCAAAGAGTGGGTTTAAGACACAGCTGGATGCCTTAAGAGAACTTTTACAAAACATGCAACTAAGTGGTACATCTCAAGAAGCCGTTGTGATCTCGCTTACTGCCGTGAATTCGATGATTGAGTCGTACGAGGAGCTCATCAACCTCGTTGAGAAAAGAGACACAAGGTTGGTTAAAAATCTGCATAAACAAAAGGATATCAACGGTCTGTGGATCAACTCTATGAGAGAATTGGAGAATGAGTTGATAGCTAAGAACAACGAATTGGAAACATTTGAATCAGAGAGAAGAAAAATTAAAAAAGTGTTGACTAAGAGATTTGGCTACTCTACCACAAGCCTTGAGCACGTTCCAACTATAGAGAGTATAGCTGAATCGTCTGGAGGTATTGCTGAACAAACTGATTATGCAGCAGATGAGGAGATCTCTAGAATCTTAGGGTCGGATGAGTCTGAGGATGAGTTCTTTGATGCGGATGATTTCTCAGATGAGGAAGATGTCAATGCCAATGAACTGGAACAAGAAGACGGTTACGCAACAGAGACGGAGGAGGAACCTCTTACAACTCCACACGTGGAACAAGTATACACCGAAGCCCAGAAGAACAAGTTGGCTTTGATTGAGCATGACAAGTCATTTGTCGGGTATGAAGATCCACCAAGAACCGAACTTGGTCTGAAAGTGGATGAACGTCCAGTTGTTAGTTTATGGGGCATTTTAAAGTCCATGATTGGTAAAGATATTACCAAGATTGCGTTACCTGTTGCGTTCAACGAACCAACGTCGATGTTACAGAGATTAGCGGAGGATTTTGAGTATAGCTCGTTGTTAGAACAAGCTGCCAGCTATGAAGATTCTTCCTTGAGAATGCTCTACGTTGCAGTTTTCAACATGTCTCAGTACTCTTCCACGATCAACCGTGTTGCCAAACCATTCAACCCGCTGTTGGGTGAAACTTATGAATATAGCAGACCTGACCTTGGTTTCAGATTTGTCTCCGAACAAGTGAGTCATCATCCACCTGTATCAGCTTTGATTGCAGAACACATGAAATGGGACTACTACGGTGAAACATCTGTTCGATCTGGTTTCAACGGTCGTTCGTTTGACGTTCAGCCCACTGCGACGTGGTATTTACATTTGAGACCTGATCATGGCGATGAAGAGGTTTATTCCTGGAAAAAGCTTACAACCTCTGTCGTTGGTATATTGGTTGGAAGCCCAAGCATTGATAACTATGGAGATATGATCATTACAAACCACAAGACAGGTGACCAATGTATTGTTACGTTCAAACCTCGTGGTTGGAGAAGTGGTCAAGCTTATGAAATGTCAGGTTTGGTTACCGACAAGTATGGCAACAAGAAATGGGCCATTGGTGGTCATTGGAATTCCAGAGTTTACGGAAAGAAGATCCTTTCTGATGATATGCACATCGATAAGAAAGCAACTGCTGTTGAAGGCGGTCCTGTTGATGATGGTTCGAAATTCTTGATCTGGAGTGCCAAACCAAGACCAACCGTTCCTTTCAACTTGACATCGTATGCTATAAGTCTCAATGCTCCACAGCCAAGTTTAATGGAATGGATTGCAAAGTCAGATACCAGACTCAGACCTGATCAAAGGGCGATGGAGGATGGATTATACGACCAGGCTAGTGATTTGAAACTATACGTTGAGGAGAAGCAGAGGGCATCTAGGAAGGCACGTGAAGAAACAAAGGTTGAATACGAGCCACGCTTCTTCTTCAAAGATGTTCATCCGATAACCCATGAGGAGTACTGGAAGTCTACGGGTGACTATTGGAATCTCAGATCTCAAAAGAAACTTCCTTCGGTTGATATCTTTTGAGCTGCCAATGTTTCAACTGTTACCTCCTGTCACCTCCTGTCACCTCCTGTGGGTGTTCTCCATATGGAAATCCCTAACTGGAGTGTATGTAAGATTTCTCTACATTAGGCGAAACAATAGGCGGACGATTTGCATGTGAAGATGATATACGCTTTATACAATCGTGGTGGCCGTCTAGCAACACAACGGGCAGTGTACCTAGGTAGCGTGTTATTTACACCAGTGTATATGTCTTTTCTTTCTGCCCTTTTCCTGTCCAGCGTAGAGTCTGGTCCCGTTGCTACTGACGCAGCACCTATGACGCTTGAATCGTGGATTGCATCGTCAATCGAGACGCGTAAACGCGTCACAAGCGAGGTACGAGGACAGGCGCGTCACGCGTCGCAGTTCTTTGTAACGTGTACAATTAACTCAGACAACCACAACCAGCAGCCCCGATCACCGCCACTGCACGTTTTCCTAACCATGCCACTGTGTTATGGCTAAACCCGCCAGGTCTTATGACTAAACCCGCCAGGTCTTATGACTAAACCCGCCAGGTCTTATGACTAAACCCGCCAGGTCTTATGGCTATGTGTGTTTTTTCTTATCTTTCAATGGAAGCGTATACGGATTCTCCCTGTCAGATGGCGCCTTCCTCATCGGCAACCACGTTGCGAAATCGGACTATTTCTGTGTGGGTGGGTCCTTCCTATTTGGGTTTGGAAAACACCGAAAGCAGATAACCGCCATGGCAAAAATCTTATCCAAATACCCGCATATTTTTTTCTGAACCAGCAAACCGCACATGGTGTTGCGGTGTGTTGTGTCTTTTCGCTGCGGTTTGTCCTTCAGAATGACGCACTAGTTTTAGCCACGTAGCGCTAAGTTCTCTGTTTGATGGCCTGTGGTTGAACGTGTGGTTGAGCCCGTGATTGGGCCTTCATTTCAAGAGCAAGCACAGTAGCCAGCTCCCTTCACTCACACCTGTATTCTCCCCAAATGATACCGTGGAGAAAGCAGTGAACGCCATACAGAAACGTAGAATGATCTCACCGATGCGTAACAACCGTTTCCATGGAAACACCAGCTCATAAACACCCTCCCATTGCGCTCACAAGAACCTTCCCCTCGCGCCTCCAAGAAAGTCAAAACTCAGATTTGGGGAAACCCGCCTCGATAATTTATAAACATAGAAAATATACATATCCTAATTAGGTAGGCGTGCCTCAAAGTCAAGACCTAAGAAAAAGAAAGAGCGAGAGAAAAAAATCACCGTCGTAATTTCTCTGGGCGGCAACGAAACTGATTCAAACACCTTTACCGCCCACTTTTTCCCCTATTCGCTGTTTTGTGGTTTGTGTTTTTTCCTTTGTTTTGTTGTTGATAATCGTGAAAGGGAGAAGCTTATATCAATTGTATCATACCTGTTTGCATTATCACTCCTGATTTCCTTGTGCTGTGTCTTTCTTGTTGATAAGTCACGTATTTCGATCTCGTTTCATAAGTGCGGAGTGTGATTCTGAAGGTTTCTTGATTGTGTTGAGGAGTTGAAGAATAAGCAACAGCGGTAAGCCAAAGTATCAACAACAGCGGTAAGCCAAAGTATCAACAACAGCGGTAAGCCAAAGTATCAACAACAGCGGTAAGCCAAAGTATCAACAGACAAACAAGCTACAACCAAAGCAGCAACACTGATAACGCATTCACCATGAAGCGTCTCTTCTCTGGACAAAAATCCGGATCTTCATCTCCAAAGATTCTACAAGGACACTTTAGATCGAGATCTAACACTGCTAACACTGTGGAATCTACAGTTGAGCAGCCACCAGTTCAGCCCAGCGAAACAAAGTTCAATAGCGACGTGAGCCCAGAGTTGGCGCCTATCATCACGTTGTTGAGTACACAAGCGCATCGCCGTTATAACGAAGGTGTATTTATGCTATTGCAATCCATTAACGTTGACGGTGAGCCCGTGCCTAATCGCCAATGGAGAGAAGTTTACGGTGTGCTCTTGGGTACACAACTGGCCGTATGGAACGTTGAGGAACTTGACAAGTGCCAAAACGACGTCGAGAAGTTACTCACTGCAAGTTCTAAACCTGATTACATCAACTTCACAGATTCCTCCTTCCGTGCGGTGGAAAAGCTCGAGAACAGTAATGGCTTGAAAAACGTGATCATTGTTTCAACTACGCTAAAGAATCAGTTTCTACTACAGTATCCGGAATTGGAGGACTTCCATAGATGGAACGCTTCATTTAGACTGGCGACTTTTGAATACACATCGCTTCAGGAGGCATATACAGGGGCTATTCTGTCTGCTAGAGGACCCAAATTGTCAGATATAAGAACAATCCTTACAGCTACAAAGTTTGACCATGAAGATTGGGTAAGCGTACGATTTGGATCCGGAATGCCTTGGAAACGTTGTTATGCAGTTATTGAACAACCGCAGAAGAAGTCCAGGAAGGGTAAAATCTACAAAGGTTCTGTATCGTTTTATCAAGATGAGAAGAAGAACAAAAAAACAGCAATGGCTGTTATACGAGATGCCAGTGCAGCTTACGCGCTATATCCAAACTCAGTAAAGATGATTGATCATAGTACAATGATTAAACTAGAGGGGACAGTATACTTTGATTCGTCAAAGAATGCAATTCCAAAAGAAGCGTCTGTGTATTTCATGCCAGAACAACATAACGCAGTTCCGGGATACGATACATTAATCAGATTCTTGATACCATTGTTAAATGCGTTTGCCCTATATGGAAGACCCAAGAGATTAAATGCTGAAAAGAGGGATCCAGATTCTCTACTATTTGGTTTACCAACGTTACCCCATGTCCACTATTTGGAAGTTGATGACCTTATCCTATTAGCAAATAATTCAGGATCTTCAAATTGGCTTGTTACTGAATGGCGAGAGAAAATTAAGGAAGTATTGAGAAGAAAATTAGAATCTGGATACACCGGTTGTGGTTCATCCCATGGTGTTCTCGCCGCGATGAACTCTCCAGCTATCAGTGCAACCGAATTTATTGGTGGTACCAAGAGTGGTTCCAATTTGGCATTGGATAGAGCCATTTCACCACTGACACCTAGATTCTTCCCGGCTCCAAGGTTTAGAAGGGATTCATCTGCATCTAGATCCAGTTCACTGGGAAACTTTGCTTCACCAGACCAAGGATCAGAACAAGACTCACCACCAAATCCTGAAAGAGACGCGGATCTGAGTCAGATATATGAAGGGTATAGCGACGTTGCTAGAATGGGAGAGTTGCAATACGGCGATCATGATGATAAGTCAAAAGATGGTTTGAATTCTACTAGACCAGTTGGTTCAGGTATTGGGTTTTCATCAAGCTCAAATGGGTTGTCGAACCCTTACATAACGCACCAAACAGCTTCTTATAACACTTCGACGCTGGATGCACCAATCAAACTCTCTGATCCGCCAAAGTATTCGAAGAATCCTTATGAGCAATTCAAGAAGAATCAAACTCTGGAACTCGATGAAGACTTTGATGATGAAGAAATTTTCCAAAAGGGGGTTTCAGGACTCTCAATTGACGATAGTCCAAAAAAGGATACTTTGAACCATCAGCTGATCAATTCAGCTGAGAGCGTTAATAAGACTAAACAGCCAATATTGGATAAGACGTACTTGAATGAAAAGTCCTTGCCAAGTTCATCAGATGCTTCAAACGACCTTCGAAATCAATCACAACCTAAGAAGCTTTACGAGAGTTATCACGGTCGCATTTCGATACCTCAGCAGCAGCAACAACAACAACAACAGCAGCAGCATTCATTTGAACAGCCAAACACTATGAGTACAGGACAAACCGCTCCAATACAAGATTCTCAGAAATTTGGTCAGCAAGGTTCAAGCTCGAGAGATATTCCTCAAGGACCTAGACCTCCACAGCACAGGCTGCAAGAGCAAAGATCGCAACTACCATATCCATCTGGATCCACTAGTACCTCGGACTCGTACCATGGCTCATCTCCTCCAAAACCAAATATAACACAATCACAGTATCCTGTCCAATCAGGGGAACCACCAGAATCCAACCTACAAAAATCGTATGCACCACCAAATGCTGTGTCGCAGCAACAACAGAGACCTTACTCACCGCAGCAGCAAAAACCTCCGCAACAGCAAGGTCCATCAAACTCTGGTCCGTATCAAGAGAGACCCCATCCTTCGCAGGGTCAACAACAAATACCATCACAGGGCCAGAGAAGACCACCGCAACAGGGCTACCCACCGCAACAGGGCTACCCACCGAAACAGGGCTACCCACCGAAACAGGGCTACCCACCGCAACAGGGTTATCCACAACAGAAACCACCACAACAGCAAGGTTATCCAGTACAAAAGAGCTATCCACAACAGCAAGGTTATCCATCACAAAAGAGCTATCCACAACAGCAGGGCTATCCACAACAGCAGGGCTATCCACAACAGCAGGGTTATCCACCACCACCACAGCAGCATGGGTACTCATCACAGCAGGGATTCAAACCACAGAACTATGGGCAAAGTGGATATCAACAACCTCAACAGAAACGTGCACCACAGAACTATGGTGCTCCTCGCCCTCAGCAGCAACCTTACCCACCTCAGCAATATCAACAGCGTCCAGCACAACCTTATCAACCACCAGCGGGACAAGGTTATGGCCCACCACAGTATCAAGGCCAAAACTCTTTTAACTCAAGCTCACCACAACGCAGACCTGTTGGCAACGGGAGTGGAACTAATGTCCAGAAACAAAACCCATATAGTCAAGGGAATCCATACGCTGAAGGGAACCCGTACGCAGGCTGAAGATGGTGTGTATCTGTATATGTTTTACGGTATGTTTAATAATAATTCGACATCCTTCTAATTGAAGAATGTCCTATCTAGTATAACCATGGCGGGTCTTGAGTATCGTCATTACCATTGGTGCATTCGACCAGGCAATTCCCAAGTGTTCAAATCTGTCCTGTTCTTCTTCGGTGAAATCAACACGAAGTCCCCTCGTTTCACCAACTTGATAATATGCACAGACTGTATACATTTCGCAGTAGTCTTTAGCTATCCAAGGTGCCCAAGGTATTTGCTGGAAATCCAGATTCGGACTATCATACCCTTCAGGTGGTATGATAGCATGCTTGATCTTTAACGGAGATTTGTTGAATTCACCAATCTCAGTGGAGTTCATTCCCCTGTAGAATGGGTTATCTATATCGATTGCATGCCTTTTACAGAACGTGAATCCAGAGTTCATCCAAAGTAGAGTATGGTTATCAGAATCATCTATATGACCAGGATGATTTGAGCACAGTTCAACCTGTTGAGAATCCGGGTAATGTGTTCTTTCTGGATCTGTTGGAATTTCACCCAGAGAGGCAGCAGTATTACCATTGAAGTGATACTCCTCGTCGCCAGATATTGACAGCGATAACCAATAGAGCTCCTTGTCTCCCCATACTCTTGTTGTCAGCGAATTCTTGTGCAGTACCATGGTTGTGGCCATGGGAGCACTGTAGAACTTGCGATTCCTATTAACAATCACAACTCCAGCTTCTTGTACGTGGTGGAAACCACGAAAGAATGGCAACGATAACGTTCTCTGTGTTGCTGGCTGGATTCCGTATACGCTGTCCTTAGCCTGTGGTAGCAATCTCTCAAAGAACTCTGCAGTGCCCTCGAGTGGATGCTTTGAGAGGACAGTTCTATCTCTGAAGAACAAGGCACCACGGTGCTTATACTGTGCTAATTCAAACAGCTCTTGTAGTGGTACAAAGGGTACAGCATCAACATCAATAAGTATCATCTCACTAAAGGAGTTGAACATGTACGCCAGGAACTTGTTTGCAAATTTGTTGAAAGCATACTTGAACTCGCTGGATATTGATTTTGAAACGTTGACAAACATAATCTCTAATGGTGGTAAGGAGGAGCCCAGGGCCTTAACATTCAGTATCTTGGAAACCTCTTCATCGTTGATGAGGTTAGCACTCGCCAGTTGGCTCAAAGACCCTTCAACAAACTCCGAAATGTCACCTTTGTGAACAATTTGTAGAGGTATGTCAACTTCAAGCACCCTGAGGTACGTAATGAGGTGGATAAGTCCCTTGAAATGCCTCTCTGTTGCACTCACGACGATTCCCTTCGAGTGTAGCTGTGAATGAATGCTGCTTAGTACACAGCCTTGCTCAGAGTATTGAAACAATGGCTTTCGACTACCATTCTGTGTGACCGTAGGAGGAGTTCTAGAGAGCCAGGGGAACAGGTGTTGTTCAACCTGTGGTTCACAACGTACACCCAGCTTAAACACACACTGGTTGAATATCCTCACGGCCTCGACATTCCGTGGATCAAACTTTGAGCTCTCAAAGTCCACGCCTAGTGGCAATTCTCCTTCCACTGTCTCCATCCATTCTAAGCACTTGGCCACTTCATCTCGACTGTGTGTCACTGAGCCTGTACCGTGTGCTTTGTCCTGTGAGAGATGCCATACTGCAAGGAGAAGCAGAGTCGCAACAAGCACAGCATTAATTCTTCTGGTGATTCTCATCACAACGCTGTAGAGATTTTTGCGCTGGAGCTCATGGTTTCACTGGAATAGAATCACACCCACCCATTGATGAAAACAACATTTCCATAAGCCCACTCAACGGTTCCCGTCTTAGAGAGCCATGACCGAAACGGATACAAATGTAATTTGGATTTTTACACCCCAAAGAAATTTGCCGTGGCTAAGCATTTTTTTCGTTACTGGTGTAACCATGTAGCATGTCATGCACCTTTTATAAAGTTGGTGCGCCTTGACGTGCTTCTTGCGTCAATGAATGCAATAATATGCATAAACCTTGAAAGGATCTGCAGAAGCAAATGCACCTTTATCCCACTGTTTACATTTTAAACGCAAATTATAATACACTCATAATGTAATTATTATGTATACGGTTGTATATTCATCATTTCAAAACAGTTTGGAACGTTGTATTAGCGTCTCCTTTATCGAGGTTTGCCCTTTTAACCTGCCTGTTGTCTGTTTCCAGGGGTCTTTTCCGATCATTTTGTAAATTACAAGCCTTTGTAACTGTGGGTTTGAGCTGTTCGTCATAATTGTCCTGAGGTACAATCCTTCTCTCCTGTCCTGTGCTTTCTCCTCCGTTGAACAGACCTGTGGCATCGTCGATACATACTTTGAACGCCAGGTTCTCGTGTTTGTTGTTATCACTGAAGAGCATAATCACATCGTTGTTGAATACCAGGGCCTTCTTACCACGGCCAACTTTTTGTCCGTTAATGGAACAACCGTTAGTGCTGAAATCAACCAGCCACGTATCCTCCAGCCCCTGTGCTGGCGATTCGTATAGAGAATTTCCCACTGGATGCCTTTTCTTCGTGAATGCACAATGCACCTTTGATATTCTATCCTCGTTGATTCGTGAATGGCAGACACTGTTTCTGCCAATAACAAATGGATTTAAACCCTGTGGCACATATATCGGGTTCTTTATAAACTTATTAGGCAGTGGTATTAGAGAGAATCTGGTTCCAGGAGGTGGTGCTTGTGTCTTTCCAAAGCTTTGTAGAGCTTTGTCCTTGATGCCTTTTGTTACCTGTGGTGAAGAAGATGAGATGACACCATTAACAGACGTCTCCGAAACCAATCCAGTTCCATCAAAGGAAGATAAGACTTCGGGTATCGGATTCATTGGCATAACACGATGTTGTGTACCCATTTTGGGTTGAGAACTGAACCCTGTAGAAGAAGGTGGAGGCATTGCATGTTTTGATGGTGAAGGAGGTACCTTGAACACGCCTTCTTCCGCACCGGAATCGTTCGACGTTTCATGGATCCTTGTCTCTAACCTTTGCTGTTGTGATTGTGATTGTGATAATGACACTTGCGAACTGCCATCTGCAAGCTGTGAATTGTTTGAGATCCATGGATGTTGTAATGCCATCGCTGCACTGGGCCTCTTTGAAGGATCAACTTGCAAAAGAGAATCTAAGAAGTCTCTGGCCTGTGAAGAGACCCCAGCTTCCTTTAACGGGGGTTCATGGTATGAACCCCTGCGTATCTGTTGATATAACTGTTCCTGTGTGCTTCCACTAAATGGCAAATGAGCAGTAAGAATCACATAGAGAAAGCAGCCAAATGACCACATATCGACAAGACTCGAATACTTATTCTCATCTGTTATCTTCATATGACGACCATCAATCACCTCGGGTGCAACGTATGCCAAAGTACCACAAAATGTCTTCATAAAAGTGGCATTATCAGACACTTTCGCAAGTCCAAAATCAGTAATCTTCACAACGACAGGGTCATCCTGTGCAACCAGAACGTTATCTGGTTTGAGATCTCGATGGCTGATACCCAAAGAATGTACGTACTTGACAGCTTCCAACACTTGACGACAAATCTCCTTTGCAGCTTCTTCACCAACAGATCCATGAGCAGCGACAAAATCCATTAAATCTCCACCGCTGACAAATTCCATAACGAGATAATAGTTATCCATATCTTCATAGAACCCTCTGAGCTTGACTATATAAGGATGGTCAAGTCTTCGTAAGATTTCCAACTCTCTTGTAACGCCCTCGGTATTCCCCATGATCTTTCTCTTACTGATGATCTTAACAGCATATGTCTTGCCTGTACTTCTCTCAACGGCCTTCTTCACAACGGCAAACGCACCTTGACCCACCACTTCATTCTTGATTGAGAATTCCTTGTGGATTCCATCGGTGGCATCATCAGCCTTTTCATCAATCTTGGGGAAGAAGACGATAAACCTTACCACGTCACGTGGAACACCAACACCGACGCTTATCTCGTCGCCTTGTCCTAATATGTAGTTCTGACCTTTCACAATTCTCTGCTTGTTCACCCATGTTCCATTGGTACTCATGTCTTGGATCAACAGGTTATTGTCACTACTCCAAATCTTGAAATGCTTATTACTCAGCCTGGAAGTTGCAGCGTATACGATATCGTTCTGGGAATTTCTACCAAACGTCCATTGCTTAACACCATTTCTCTTGATCTTCAGATCCGTATTGGCAATCTGGCCAGTAGTGCATATCAACCTACACACCGTTGAAGGGTCCAATTGCTCTTGTGAGAAGCTTTCAACCGCAGCCATCTGTGTAGCCTGTGTGGGCTGTGTTGGCTGAGTAGGCAACTCCATCTCTATCAACCTGATTTAAACCCACCGGAGTTTGATTCAACAACGATTGAAGAGCCAATTGATAACACACACGGGCACAGATCACGGCTTTCACGAAACCCCGATTAGTTTCTTCTAAGTTTTTTGTTGAAATTCACTACGATTGAAAAAACTCCTTCAAAAGAAAAAGGAAAAAAGCGAGAGAGACGCGTCGCTCAGCGAAACTTAAAGAATGAATGACAATTCCGACGCGTTCTCGGAATTTGGAAAACATATAAAACGAGTTCGCGGTGTGGCGTCGTTTTGCGCAAATCGTTGTCGTCATTTTACGCCACAAGTTTTCGCAATTCTGTCCCGTTGTGTCAAAATTGGCGATAGTTACAGTTCATCAGCATCGCACCACACTTGTCGAGGGATTATTGGTCATCATTTAAAGTCCAAATGATGGAAACATTCCACTCTTCTTCTCATAATTCTCATTCATTTGACCTCATTACACCCTGAAGAATGCCTTCAACGTCTCAACTGCCAAAGACGATCCCAACGCTGGACTTTTCACTGCTTTCTCACGAGGAGACTAAGCACCACTTCTTACACCAGCTAAGGGATGCGCTATTCCACCATGGGTTCTTCTACCTGTCAAACGTTCTACCAGAAGCCGCATTCCGTGACATCAAGCATGAATCGCTCAAGTTCTTTGATATCCCACTCGAGGAAAAGCTCAAGGTTGCGATGGTGAATTCGAAGCACTTCCTGGGGTATAATGGCTTAGGCGATGAGATCACGGCAAAGAACGTTGACTGGAGAGAGCAGGTTGAATTTGCAACAGAGCTACCAGAACCCATCATTACGGATGAGGAGCATCTGTACAAGAACCTGGAAGGCCCGAACTTGTGGCCTTCCTCTCGTTATCTGCCGTCATTCAGACCAACAGTGAGTGGATATATCGATGAGCTCTCTGAGTTGGCACGTACTCTGTCGTCGGCAATAGAAGAAGCCATTGGCGTTCCAAGTGGCTCTTTGCAAAAATTCTTCAAGGAGACCCAACAAGCAAAGCTGAAGATCATCAAGTATCCGGATCTGTCTTCAAGATCAGCAGATGTTGCCTCTGTGAAGAGCGAGTTCGATAACAGCCAGTTCAAGACCGAACTGTTCCAAGGTGTTGGTGAGCATCGTGATAACGATTTCCTAACGCTCATCTACCAGGCCACTCCACATAGCAGTCTCCAAGTGAAGGACTACAACGGTGACTGGATAGACGTGCCACCGGTAGAGAACACGCTGGTGTTTGCTGTTGGAATGACTCTGGAGTACATCACACAAGGTGTATGTGTCTCGACGGTTCATCGTGTGCTGAGCCCAGTTCCAGGCCAGGGAGATCGTCTCTCTGTTTCTTTCTTCCAAACCATCGACATCGAGTCCAAGAAGGAAAACGTTGAGATATCGGACGAGGCAAAGAAGCTTGTTGCTGAGCGTGATGCCTCGAGAGTTGAAAACAAGATTGGATTCCAATTCCAAGTAGATGAGGATAAGCCTGTCGGGTACAGCGTATTTCTTAACCGTATCAAGAGCCATCCCAGAGTTGGTGAGAGATGGTATCCACAGATCAACAATTGGGTTCTAGAGCAAGTGAGAGAATCCGCAGACTGTTGAGTTCTATGTATTGGCTTGGGAGATAGACATTTTATCACCCTGTAGATTCAACCATTGCAGTATATATATATATATATATACACTTAAGCCATGATGGTGAAGGTCTTTGTAAAGGCACCGTCACTCGTGGCAATCACACCGGTAAAATAGAACCCAATCAAGCCAATGACATAAACCAAAACCAAGATGGAGCCTTTGAAGTAGTTACTCTTACCTTCAGCGTAGATGTAGGTGAAGAGCACAACGCTGACAGCACTTGCTGCAACGTCCCAGTTCGGGAAGATTAACGTGAACATGGACTCACGAACCGACCAGTTGTTGCTGTCGTCCGGGTTGATGAAGAAGAGCGAGTATAGAACCAACGACGGGATTTGAAGTAGACACACCTGTAAAGCGTAGGCAGATCCAATCTCCATGGATAGTGCCACATTACCATGCATTGCGAATGAGATGGCATTCAAGAACTCCGTTGTGTTTGGCACGAGGGCAAAGATCGTTAGACCCAAGAGCTTTGGATTTATAGGGAAATCCTGTAGCACAGCATCGACACAATCAACCAAGATCTCTGCAATGACCGCATACAGCAGGGTGGCACCTAACAAGACAATGGTGGATTTTGATCTTGACCAGTTTGGAGCATCATGGCCTTGGGGCTCAGCTTGTTCCACCGGAGTTGGTTGAACACCACCTTCCACCGATATCCGGGATGCTGACAGCTTTGGTTTGGAATCTGTTATTGGGGTACTCCAAATCAGCGCAGCGTGTGTACGTAGAGTAAACCATAGCCCTATGGTGTATGCCAGGAACAAGAGAACGGCACAGATGATGGAGAAGGGTTTCAAGATGGCACTGAAGAAATGGTCAATTTGGAGAGGAGGTTGGAAGAAATGACAATTTTGACATGAGCTCTTCACAGCGATATCATCGCACGGTGTGCACTTCACTTCGTAGCTCCCATAGATCTGGTGGAACACCGTTGGTGCAAACATCACACAGATGGAGAAGAGTAGCATTGTACAAGAGACACTGGCAGATGCTGGGTTATAACGTTGAGTCTTTCTGATAAAAGCACCGGCACACATCGACAACCCTGGTAGTAATAGGACAGCACCCAAGACGGAGCCAACAAGTGAGCCTTCCACCAACAGTCCTTTGCCTTGGTTCAATGCTACACAGTAAAGGAAGATCTCCACCACTGTGGAGAAGAAGGCATTGATCACTGCACCAACACCCATAGAGGACTGTGCACTGATAGAAGCCACAGCCTGGCCGATGAAGTACGCCAACGGTATAATCGAAAGAAGACAGAAGGCAAATATCACCGTTTCATCTGTAAACACACTCTCCCATTCAAAATACTCCTTGAAGAGAAAGAAGTTGACAATTGTCATAATCACGACAAACATCAAGTTGATGAAGAAGATGTTGGTACCCTCCACGGTGTATTTGTAGTAGTGTAAGCCAAAGCATCTGTATGTACAAACGAGGATGGTGGATGCAATGTTACGATCTGAAGGTAACAACGTGGAGTCAAACTTGTAAAAAATCGCCAATGGATGTCTTCTCAAGTGATCTCCAATTGACTGCAACACCTTAGCCATTGGGATTGTGAATACCAATAGCCAACAAACCAGTCCAATGATCCAAAACAACGGCTGAATGATCAGGTAAAAGTACAGGTAGAACAAAACCCTACCAATCGACCATTCACCACGTCCAAACAACCTCAACTTACGATCTTGTTGGTCATCGTCATCGTCATTGGTGCCATCGTCCAATTGACGTTGTGGGTTATAATCATGAGATTGCACTGATGTCAAGTTCTGCTGATCCCGTGAATCTGATGCTGTTGGATGGACATACGAGGACGAAAAGAATAACTTGCTGTGCTCTTCGTTTCTCCAACGGACATATTCACGGATCGTGGTACCTTCATTACGATCTTCAGAGAGGTAATTGGAGTCCCTCTTCAAGTAGACAATCTTACCAAATGGCCACAGCAAATACTTGCCCAAATTGAACAGCACTTTGGCGTATGGCGTCGAGCCTGAAGCTGCCAATATAGTAGAGCCGAAAGTACAGAGCACAAAGAATAACAAGCCAAAAGTTACTGACCAGATAACATTGGTGAAGTACACCTCCCATGTGATCTTCTTCTTCGATGCTCCCGTCTCATGGATGTCCTTATCTGCCTCTCTTTCCACAGAACGCACTTTCTTATAAAGAGCAGGCTTCCAGATTCTTATACCAAAGGGATGCGTTTCGTTGATTGCATCCTGACGTTCTCTCAACGTGAACGATTCCTGTGACTGTAGAGATGCGACATCGGCATCGTCGGCATCGTCGTCATCGTCATCGTCATCCTGTTGTTGCTCCTCGCCTTGTTCTTCACCTTCCTCGTTGTCGTTGCTTAGCTTCTTACCACTATCATCTCTATGATCGCTCTTGCTATTACCAGCGTCATGGGCGCGGTCCTCAACATGGCTCTCCAACACCTGTTGATACTTGTCGTGCAATTTGAACTCGGAATGTCTTTTAACAGGTTCATGTGTGGGCTCATCTTCTTGAGCCTCAACGTCAACTTGTGGGCTGTGATGACGATGTACATCGCCTTCTCTTTGCTCGAGCTTCGACAACGCATTGTCTGCGTTGATCAAGTTCTGAACAACACCTTGTGTCAAGTTCTGTATGTCGTCCTTACCGAGCTCTTTCAAGCCCTTGAGCGACTTCTTGTAGCGGTAGCGTAAGGCATCGTTATAACCTTCGAGGTATTCCCGCTCCAGGTCACGTTCCAACTCTTCAACGTCATCATCGACAGAATAGACGTACTTGGTTGTACTATAGCTTGGGGTCTTTTGTATTTGAGGTCTCTTCTTCCTGTGCTTTGCCTTGATGGTGTTGTTCACAGATGATGCCTGGCTATGCGTATCGTTACCAGTGGTTACTCCTTGTACGCCTTGACACGGGGAAGAGCCCATGGTACCTGAGGCATTGGTTGCAGAGGGTGTGAGTGTCAAGTTCTTAGGCAGTTGTGAGTACTGTGCTCTGTGTGGATTGATTGTCGGGGATCTCGAATCCTTCGGTGTTGACATTATCCCTGTGTATGTGTGTAGACTTCTTTCAACAGCTCAAATTGGTAGGGATCTCGGTTAACGGAGACGAATTGAAGGGATCACGGTGCAGAGTTATGGAGGTTCTTGAATCTGAGAGAAGGTGTTTGAAGTATAAATATGAAAATATTAAAATGATTTGAGTAGTTCACTGTATGTGTGTGTGTTTACAAGGGGAGGCTTTGGGTATTAAACTGTGTGCTTTAAGCTTTCTGTGTACTTTTTGGTGGTTTGCGTGTCTGAGACCAACGCACGTTTTTTTTTGAGCCCCTTGTTGTTGTGTTGTTGTTGTTGTTGAGGCAACCAAATGTATGGAGGAATGGCTGGGTTGAAGTTGAAGCAACGCTACTGGGTGCTTTGGACCGTTTAGTGAACCGATTGTGTACTGCGATTGGTTTTGATGTACCCTTGATTGTGGTGCACCGCGATCTACTGTAAACCACTGTCTACAGTGATTATGGTCCACTGTGATTACCTGTCATTGCGATCATGGTCATTGCGATCATGGTCATTGCGATCATGGTCATTGCGATCATGGTCTGCTGTTATCAAATGTCCGTTGTGAAAAACTATGGCGGACTGTACTTAGAAAAGTCCTCTACATCATATCAACACTCTTAGTTTCACTCTTTTCAATATTTCCATGGTAACGGCTACAACGTACGCGCTTCCTTGGGTAGATTCTAGACGCGTCTTGACGGTGAAATCCCATAAAATACAAATACAACCCACGACATGATAACAACATCTTACTAAGTTTTGTATACAACCATTTCACTATATAACACGAAACACTATCCGTAACTACATAAAAAATGCCATTCTGTGATAAACTTCCAATGATAATCTCACGTAAATTTTACACGACTCATATTGGCACAAAAAGTTTCAAAAAGTCTTTTATGCAAATTTGTCTCGTTTTGGTTTTCGCTTTCGTTTCCGTGCTAAAAAAAGAAAGCAAAAACAAAATCCAATTTAGTCTGATTTGCGTTCGTGTTTCTTTTTTTGCTCTGTGATTTCGAGGCTGCGACTAACAAGAAAAAAAAAGACTACATACACACGGATTTTTTTGTCTTCCGTTAAGGGGATCAACAAATCACTCGTTATACCGTTCATTTCTACAAATCAGAACATTGTGAAGTTCTCTGTGTTTCTATCTCGCTGTGTTCAAAGACTTCTTCGTGTATTCTTCTGCAAAGGCTTAACCGTGTCCGTTTTGTCGTTGTGATTTGTACTCTTTCTACTGCTTTTCTAGGCCTTTATTGTTTATTCTCGACCGGGATCACAATAAACCACTGCTTTTTCTTTCCATCAACACAGAGCAACGATACCAATGAACAAATTCTTTTCTCTTCTGCTATGCTTATTGGCATTTGTCAATGCTGATACCTACACGAGTAAGTTGAACTGTTTGATGTTTTCTTCTTTGAGGCCTTGTTATGGCAATCACTGGAAATGACCGAGTACTAATGATCCTACACAGCCGTTATAACAACAACGAACATTGATGGTATCACAGTGACGCTTACACAGACTATAACCAGTGATACCACTACTGGAGCCACTACTGGTACTACAACTCCTATAACTACTGGTACTATAACTACTGGTACTACAATTCCTATAACTACTGGTACTACAACTCCTATAACTACTGGTACTGCAACTGAGGCCACTGGTACTGCAACCGATGCTACTGGTACTGAAACTGATGCTACTGCTCTTGAAACCTACACAAGTGAGTATAACTCTGTTCAATGATAAACCAGTCATATACTAATCAATTACATCAGCCGTCATCACCACGACTAACATCGACGGTGTCACTGTCACCCTAACAGAGACTATCACTACTGCTACTGGCACTGCTACTGGCACTGCTACTGGAAAAACTACTGGAACAACTACTGGAACAACTACTGGAACAACTACTGGAACAACTACTAGAACAGGATTGGGTACACGTACCACCACAGCACTCACAACAAACGCTGATACAGGTACTGCTCCAAATCCAACTTACACCTATTCTGATTCAACCACAACTTATATCACCTCATCTGCATGGACTTCTATCTGGGTTACCGTCACTTATTCAGATGGTGGTGTCGCCACAGTGCAAACAACATATTCACAGAGATTTACATCTTTCTGGTCAACAATTGCAACACCTTCTGAAGGATCTATTGGACTGGGCACTTTATCTGGAACTGTGGGTATTGTTAAAACAAGTGCTTATACAACAATCACAAACGGTGTTCAAGGTGCAATCGGAACAAGTCTTGTGATGTTGTTTGGGTTGTTACTATTATAAGCAATTTTCTTTTGTTATTTCTTTGGTTTGGGTTCATCTATATACATAAACAACAGTTTCGGTTTCTATTGCGTAGGCCTACATCAGTACAGGGGGGGAATAAAGGAAAGAGAAAGTGCAAAAGAGCATAGCCATTCCCATTATCAAATTGTATATGAGAATTAGATCATCATCATTGGCTTTGGGTTTCTCTGGTCAGCACCCTTGTGTGAGAAGAACTCGATCAATTCATCAGTCTTGAGCACCTCTTTGAACTTCTCACCAACGCTGAACAAGTTCTTCTTGTTTGTTGACTTTGTCCATAGGGCAACTCTGTACACCATCTTTCTGTTACTGAACACGATACCGTTAACCTCGTTCTCATCGTCTTGTAAAACCTCACCAATAAGCGCTAAACACGTCTTGAGCCAAATGTCATTGATATCAACGTTGTACTTTTCATTGAAACTGAAGGTGAACTTACCACCTTCAGAGTTCTGAACATCTTCCCATTCTGGTCTAATTCCTTCTCTAAACAAGTGATAATCAGCCTTTAGTGGCAACTCACCTGGTTGTGGGATGGAGTTGAAGATTCCCCAAAACTCCTCCACAGTGGAGAAGGTAATCACAGGCTTCAACAGATCCGCCCATGATTCGTTTGAGTCCTTACTCTGAGATTTTGTATACCATAATGTCCAACTGGAGTTGAGCGGATGCTTAACGTCAAACTCGGTCTTGCTGTCGACAACGGTTTGCGATTCCAAGGACAACTCCTTTGTTGCTTGTGCCAATTCTTCAGACATGTGGATCGTTTTTACTGTGTAGGTGTCTCAAATGGTCTTAGAAACAAATAAATGAAGGATAAAATATGGGGGAATGGTTATAAAAGTTCAAAAACTAAGCAAAACCGAGAAAGAAAAGTTGTGTTATACAAAAACTGAGGGAAAAGTAAACAAAATTTGATTAAAATTCACAAAGACTGGGCAAAACAAAAAAAAAATCCTGATATTACGCCGTTTTCGTTTTCTGGACGGAAATGGGAAAATTTTTCGTCCAACGACAAAAAAGGGACAAACTTTATTTCCGGACTAAGGAAAAGGGGATTGGAAAAAAGTGGTGTCTGGATGTTTGGATGTTTGGGTGTTTATGAGTCTGGGTGTCTGGGTGTCTGGGTGTTTAGTCCGTTTATGTAATGCACATTCACACTTTACACTCCGTGACAGCACAGTTGATGAAGAGAATACACCACACACACACGACTGGTTGACGACTCGTTCCCTGCTTGTTCCTCCATATCGATCTTAAACAGATGTCGTGGGATAAAGCAACAGACCAATCGGTGTCACCTTATACAGGAAGGCCCTCCAATTCTCTCGCAAGACTAGCGTTCAACATATATGGAACGTCTGGTGGAACAACACCATCGGGCATCTCAAGAACCCCGTCTTATCATACCCGTCAATCTTCGCCTCCAAACTCAACGTCCCCTAAAGGAGGCTTACCTGTGTATGACGTCGGTTCCAATGACATCACCACCGTGAGGTACAAGTCGAACTCTGAGCTCATTGGTCTCTGTAAGTTGAACACGGACTCTGATCACGTTGTAATGGCTGGTAAAACTACGCTCCAGATCTATAGAATCGGCACTGCAGTGGTGCCCATTGATGAACTGCTGACTAATAGCTTCTACACGAAGAATAAGAAGGCATTTGGTACTATACTGGATGTTAAATGTGGATATCGGAATTACAACAAGTACATTGCAGCAAGTACAACAACTGGAAGCGTTCTCATATTTAACAGCACTGCAAATAGTAACAAACTTCTGTTCAAGTACTCGGATCAAACTAGGGCAATCAACACAGTATCGTTTTCACAGTTGGATCCCCATCTGCTATTATCAGGGTCACAAGACGGTGCAGTGAAGCTATGGGACTTGCGTGCTTCAAAGGGAAAGCCAACCCTCACCATACAACCAGGATCTGATGCTGTGAGATCAATTCAGTTCTCCCCATTCCATAATAAGAAGTTCGCTGCGATCTCTGATTCCGGTGTGATCATGAAATGGGACCTGAGGTTACCAACACAATTCGAAAAGAAGTTAAATGCCCATACTGGACCTGGTTTATGTATAGAATGGCATCCTGAGTTTGATTACTTGGTGAGTGCCGGCAGGGATAAACAAGTTCAAATTTGGAACATGAACAGTGATACAAGGGTCCCAGAACATGTTATCTACTCTGCAAACCCAGTCAGCAAGGTCACCTGGAGACCAACCGTATCCAATAGCATAACAGGAGCAGAAGTTGCAATGAGTTTCCTGAATAACGACATGGCTGTCCAGATCTACTCTTTGAAACGGAAATATATCCCGTTATACACTTTCGAATCACATACTGCACAGATAACTGGACTCTCGTTCAAAGATGAGAGATTTCTCATGACGTGTTCGAAGGACAAGTTCTTCTGCAAAGAAGATCTGGCCCTATACCCTCATACAATCGATAATTTATCTTTGACATCGGTATCATGGACCCCCAATAATGATATCATATTCATAGATCAACAGAAGAAGAAGTTCGAAACCGATAGGGAATCTGACATTCAGCAACCAGGGGTTTCGTACCCACAACCTTCAACGTCACCATCTTCGAATCCATCGGCAATGAGCACTACATCTTATATGTCCCACAACACATCACCGAGACCAGGAATGTCACGAAGCAGTAGCGTAAGACCATCGCTAATCCGTGGACAGAGTGGGAACCTAAACCTTCATCACACCACCCCTGTGATGAACCCTATTGCCATTCCCGTGACATTGCCCATTATGAAGAACAAGGACGCTTTGAAATATCTCGCAGAGAATTATGTGATTGACCCTAGTGAAGATCTCGTTGCTAGTTGTGTCAAGAATGCAGCAACTGCTAGTGAAGTTGGAAATCACAGAGATGCCCAGACGTGGAACGTCATCAAAGAAAGCTTGCTTTGGGAAAGACAACTCGATCAGGAACTGATATATGATGTGCCTGAAGTCATCCATGGCGATGGTGAAAGTCTACACTCTGATCTCACGAGTGAGAAATATCAGTACTCAACTTCAGCGTCGACAAATTATGGTAAGAGTCCAAGTCTCTCCGACCTCTCAGAGTTTAACTCGCTGAACTCCAAAGAACACCATTTCGTTACAAGAGAACATCGCTTGTCAATAATCAAGAGTATTAAGAGTAGATCTTCAATAACAGATATCCAAGAATCCGAGTCTGAGGACCCAGATAATGGCAAGACAGTGACCAGAGAGGATGTTCTGAGATGGGCTGATACGTTGAAAACAAAGCCATCTGATACAACAGCAGTATCTGGCGACGATACACTAAACAAGGATGAGAATGAAGTTGCGGTGGAGTTTACAGAAGCTGCTACCAAACCTGTTGCGTTACATCACCGTAAAAGATCCATAAGAGAGTCTATATTGGAAGTTGGTGATTCTAACTCTGCCCAATCCCGCTCACCAACATATTCATTGATGTCATCTATGAGTGCAGCCTCCATCAAGCCACTTAACACACCGTTGGCTCCAATCCTGAGTAAGCAATCTTTGAGCAAGCAGAATTCACATATGTCAGAGCTCACCAAGCAACTGACAAATCAAAAGACCGGTGATGAAAAAGTGACTGTAGGTGGTAGGTTGCTACCACCTTTTGTGCCTCGTCAAATGATTCGCAAATCAGTGGAGTTCAGTTCTGGTCAAGGTGATTTGATCATGAGCTGTACGCTCTTACTTCTTTTCAACGAAAGATACAAGATTCTTCCAGAAGTGGTGATGAAGAATAGCCTATTTGAATACTTGCAATTCTTGCAAAGGATGATGTTTTGGATACCATTGGCAAACATCTTACAAATCACAGAGTACGATGAGTTCAAACAAATGTCATCTAATTCAACAACGGTTAGACGTTTCTGCTCTAAATGTGGCGTCCTGGTTGTCAATGAAAAGACCAAAGAAAAGTACCTGAAAGACGATGAGATCAACTTTGGTGCATGGTTCTGCGAACAATGTGGATGTAGAAGTAAGTGTATCTACTGTAACGAGCCATTGAAGGGTCTCAACATTTTCAGGCTGAAATGTGGACACAACGGTCATTTTGGATGCTTCAAATCATGGATGTTCGACGAAGGTATGAGCTGCTGTCCTGGTGGCTGTTAGTGCTCGATCGGTGGGATACCCTTTATAAAATCATGAAC
Organism: Williopsis samutprakarnensis; assembly: GCA_030569715.1. NCBI lineage: Eukaryota > Fungi > Ascomycota > Saccharomycetes > Phaffomycetales > Wickerhamomycetaceae > Williopsis > Williopsis samutprakarnensis. The sequence continues at coordinate 212,955 of JAJMLQ010000136.1, forward strand.
AATGTTCCAATACGTTGGATATACGACTGTATCGTTGTGATGAGCTCCATCAAACACCGTACGAGATTTAACTGTAGCAGGTGAAAGCTCATAGAGCTTGGCCATATGATCTGGAGGCACGATTTCATCTTTCTCTGCGCATAGAAAGATCATATCAACCTCTGGAGATACTTTCAAGATATCGTGTTCCGAGTCCCAGACCTGGTGACAGAGAAATGTAAAATTCCTCAAGAAGGGGAAGATGTGAGGAATCGCCTTGCGGATGCTCAAGAACGTATTCTCCAGCACGACCCCCTTCACCGGCACATAGTTCTTGGAGGCGATATAAATGGCCACAGCACCACCTAGTGATCTTCCATAGAGAATAACTGAAGAATTACCCAACTGATCATGTTCCATGACGAACTTCATCACGGTATCAGCGTCAATCTTTATTCCATCTTCAGTGGATGTCCCAGTAGACTCACCATAGCCTCTATACGAGAAGATTAGGACGTTATAGCCCATCTCCTTGTAGAACAGTTGTACTATAGGAAGGGAATTCCCAATGTTCCCAGCATTTGGGCACAGAACAACAACGGTCTTGTTCTTATAATCAGGCAATGTCTTGTCGTGTAGCAATAGGAAAGCGTGGATCTTCTCTCCGTCCGGCGTCTCCAGGAACAAATTCTCGTATGCCATGTCATATTCATCAGGAGTTTCGGTCTTCACACGAGCATCGTTTAGCGTGTTTGGATAGATCAACTTCAACTGGAAACGGTACAAGGCGGCTAACGATACAACGCTGACTGAGGCAAAAGCTGCGGCAAACATCTTGAGTGTAGATGATAGAGTGGGCATGATAGATTCAATCGATAGGAGAGGAAGTTTAGAGAACGAGAGGAGGTGTTGATAATTAATGTGAATTGAAGCCATAATTGATTAGGCCTCGTTTTTTCGGTTTTCCCCCCTGGGCGGGCCCTTACCCCGAGATCAAATTTATGTAGACTGTTAAGAGTGGCTACATCGTCTAATAGAGCATCGGCTATATGAAAAACTGAATGGTTTGTTTTATACAATGATGAGCCTTTAGACTTTCCATCTCTCTGTTACGCTTCTCAGTCCATCGAATATGAGAGTGTTGTCCAGTGGAATGTACTGATTAGTGACTAATTTGATGGCTTCCTGGGCTGCTATTCCGCCCATCACAGAACAGATATTGTTCAACTGTTGTCCCTTTGCTCTTAGGATCTCTCTGAGAACATCGTAGAGCTCGTGAGAGGATGTGAGGGACTTCCTCTGGGAGAAGAGGTCATCAAGATGGTCGGATGTTGGAAGTGAATTATGTGTCAGGACATGCTGTTGGACGAGGAAGATTGCGATAAGGACGAGGTTACTCTTTGAATCTTCATGTTCTGTTGCGATTTTCGAATTCACATAGTTCAAAGGTTGGCAAGAGTTCTGTGAGAAGTAGAGATGTCTTGAGTTCTTCAGGAAAGTGTGTATAGTCTGTGGATCAACGGCACAGTTCCAATGCATCGTCTCTAATACTTTGCTCAACTCTTGAGTGAATAGTTCTCGATCTGCGTCTGCCTTGTTTTGATATAGCTTCTTCAAAGCTAGGTAGTTCTCGGTGGATGAGTTCATATCTGGTAGTACACCTGTCAGGGGTAGTTCACCTGTATGTGTAACAAATGCCTTCAATGCCTTCACCAAGATCCAGAATACACTTATACTGTTCTCATCTTCAAGATGTGTATCCGCCTGTTGTAACAGCTCTTGTATGCTGTGAGGAACACCCGTTGAGCTCATAACCATATGGCTGTTCTCCACAGCTTCGTCAAAGTTTAACTCTTGGTAGTCTTTTTTCCAGTCCATGATCATCTTTTTGAACTCCTTCTTCTGTTGACTGGTTTTAGGTAACTGGTTATGAACTCTTCTCCAGGTCTGCACCGCTTTCAACTGTATTATGAGATACGGTATTTGCGCATGTTCTTCAACATCAAGTGACTCAAGATCAATGGAATCGCTATATTGCAATAGTTCATCCCATGGGTTTACAATTCGGAGATCAGCAGCACTCTGGGTATGAGTTTCGACAACTTCAATTGAAGGTTTGAATATTCTGAGAATTCCGTAAAATCCCAGGGTATTCGCTACAATCACCGGTATCTTAAGACTTGACAGTTGTTGAAGCACCAATGGATATTCCCAGTTGAGTACAACAAGATCATATTGGTTCCAAAAATCGGTGTGTTGAAGCGTTTGCAACCAAACATTAACATCTTCAACATGGTGGAAATCACCAGCCACATCCTCGTTCAATTCGTTCAGATTCTTCACCAGGGAGGAAGCTCGATCAGAACCTATATCACCAGGACACAGATAGAACGACACTATGTCCTCGCTCTGTAACGTATGGGGCTCATCCAGTAACGTGAAGGACCCTACACCTGGTAGCACCAAGTTCTTTATCAACTCTAACGAGGTGATTGTCGGTTCCACCACCAATACTCGTGCGGATTCGAGCAATTGTTGTCCTTGAGTTTCCCACAGCCGTAACTGACGATCATATTTCTCTTCTTTGTCCATACCTCTCGACGTTTCACCCACTATAGGACTCAGACGTCTAAACAAAAGGCTCAAGTGTAAAACATCATAGAAAAGTACCCCCATTGACCTCACACTTTCACCCGGACATATAACCATCAACACCAGCAGGGCTCAAAACGCAAACGAAAAAGAAAATTCCGAAACAACCCTGAGGTGCTGCATCGGAACCTTAAATCTGGATGAGACACGACCTGTAAAAAAAAGCATCTGGCAACCGGGTCAACGCCCATGCATCGAACGGAATTGGCTTTGCGATGAGACGAATACCTCAACTGTTTTCAACTGTTGATACCAGGAGGTTGTTGATTCTTTCTGAAACAAACACTGTGATATAAAACATATATATCCAGTTTTGCTATACGTGTAACTTTTGTGTCCATTTCACACTGTTCTGTTGCAATCATCATCCATATACTGCTGTTGAGTTGCTCACCTGTACTTATAATACCAACAAAAGGACAATCAAACAATAGAGAGATGTCGCATGGTTCACAATTGGAAAGTGAAGAAGACTCACCACGTCGATTCTCCGGTTATAACTCGTTTCAAGAGATGCTTAATACTGGGGGTCGTAACTCGCTTAATAACTTTGCATCTTCATACTCGAGAAGTGCCAACTTCCTCCAGGCTGATTTTGACGTTGGTCAACGGCCAAAGAGGTTGAGCATGGCAACCGTGGGCTCTGAAGAGAGGCCACTGTTTGAGGACCCGTTGCACCCAACATTCTCCTACAATGCCATTGAAGAAGAGACAGATGCGAGAAGTGTGCGAACAGCTGCACTTAAGAATACTGGGAATTCCACTGCTCCTCAGACGGTATTTAACGGTATCAACACTCTAATAGGAATCGGGATCTTATCTCTGCCCTTGGGAATGCACTACGCTGGTTGGATTCCAGGTAGTTTCATCTTATTGGCTTGTGCGTTGAGTACTCAATACACTGCCAAGTTACTCGCCAAGTGTCTTCAAAAGAATGATGAGCTTATGACCTATGGTGATATTGCCCAGTACTGCTTGGGAAACGTTGCACATTTCATCATCGTTGCTACCTTCACTGTTGACCTTTTAAGTGCAGGCATATCAATGATTGTGATATTTGCAGACTCCTTCAATGCACTGACAGGAATGGATAAGTTGGTGTTCAAGATCATCATCTCTTTCCTCTTCTTCCTATTCAGCTTCTTGAGATTGGATATACTGTCACATCTCAGTCTCCTTGGAATACTGTGTACCACGCTCATTGTATTCTCTGTCATTATCTGCGGTCTGCTCAAAATTGACGGTCCAGGGTCCCTGTTACATCCTTCACCAACGTCACTATGGCCTCAGGATGCACATGGTCTTTTTCTCAGTCTCGGTATATTCATGTCGCCGTTTGGTGGCCATGCCATATTCCCTGAGCTGTACAGAGATATGGTTCATCCAAAGAAGTATAACAAATCCGTATCCACGATATTCGGATTCACATGGGGCGTCGATTTCACCATGGCTGGCCTTGGTTATCTGATGTTTGGCAAAGCTGTTCTCGATGAAATCACCAAATCGATCATGACTACACCTGGCTTCCCTCAATGGATAAACGTGGTGATATGTGCCCTGATGGGAATACTACCAGTATCAAAGGGCCCACTCATCACACGTCCAATCATCACAATGCTCGACCAATACACCTCATCACAGACTACGTGTAACAAGCTCCCCTGGAGTGTCATCCGCGCCATAAACAGGTTTGTTATTGTTTTCATCTTCTTCATCACCTCTCTCGTCTTCACTGACTTTGGACGTATCATGTCATTCCTCGGAAGCGCCATTTGCTTCGCCATCTGTATCATTTATCCACTCATTTTCTACCTGATTCTCTACTACGACGAGCTATCCTTCTGGAAAATCACTGCAACGTCAACATCGATCACCATCAGTGTTGTTTTAGCGGTTTCTGGAACTGCTGCGGTCGCGTTGGTATGAAACTGGCCTTATCGCACTATATGGACATAAATGTAAACAAAAGATAAATAGAATCAACAATAAAGGCATACACAAGAGTGATTCCCAAGATCAACAAACAACATGGCGGTTAATCCTCAGAGCACGAGGTTTGATCAGGATTCATTGATTCAGAAGCATGCCGGTGTCACCACGGTTTGGTAAGCGATACTTTACAGCGCTTTGACGGTTTTTGGTATCATCAGGCTAACTCATATCTTCCAGGCTATTGTCGACCTTGGGGTTGAAGTCATCTCACAGAAGGATCTCCAGAAAGGAGATCCAGTCGGTGTCGATTCCTCAAACTTGTGATGAGATCAAGAAGCCGGATAACGCCTTGACTCTTCGTATCAAGTCGTCGTTGTTGTATGGTGTTGCCTTAGTGTACAAGCAAAAGACTGATTACTTGAACAATGACGTGTCAAACGTCCGTACTCGTATCCAGAGAGGCTTGAATCCTCTCAAGGGAAATGCTTCCAAGATATTTATGCCCATGGCGTCGGAATCTGATGTGCTACAACGCTTATCAAACCAGGTTGTTCTTAGAGATGACCCCGCATTCAGCATTGATGGTGGGTTATTACCACCGTTAACTGGATTGGATTTCTTACAGGCCTCAAACCCTCTTGATGATCTTCAGAAAAGGGGGATCCAACAAGTGGATCAGGAAAACAATGTGATTTCCTTGCCTGTTGATCGGTTGAATCTACGTGAATCCGACGCTCATTTTTTGGAAGAGGATGGATTGCAGGGCTTGAATCCTGAATTTGCATTCAACGATGATGGGTTCATAATAGATATTGTTCAGAACAATATACGCCTTGATAATGATTATCAATTAGATAACGGTTCATTCGATTTGGCCTTTGAAGTTGATCCACAACCTGCTGAAGATCACATCCATGAAATGGATCAGATCTTGGAAGAGGTTGAGGAACCTCACGTTGGACAGAAACAAGATCATTCTCCAACCAAACCGCCAAAGGCTTGTCCTAAGAAGCGTGTGAGAACAGATACGTCTCAGATTGTCGTGGATACTGCCATCAGTGTGTGCACTGAAGATTTACGCAATTTTAGAGACAACTACGTTTCCATGATGAAGTCAAAGGCTAAAAAACCCAAGTATAACAATCATGTGGATTTCACCTTGAAAGACCCACTTCTTCCAAATTTCGTTACAGCTGTGGCAACTGAAGCCATTGAGCGTGGTCGTCAATTACATCGCGAAGATGGTGACTTTATCGATAGTCTAAATCGTCATAGAAGATCATCTGTGAGCTCGATAGAATCTGGAAGACACGTATCCATATCAAGACGCCATTCTCGTGTAAGCTTATCCGCTATTGACTTACCGTGGGATAACGCACCACCTGCTGATGTTGATCACGATTTTGATTACCGAAACGAATTGGATGAATTTCTACTAAGCTTAGAGGATCATTCAACTACTTCCGGTTCTTCCAAAAAAAGGTCAAGCTCCCTGTTAAGGCTTCCAGAACTGGAAGAGGAACGTCATGATGGCTCAAGATATATGGAATTGGTGTCAACGACCGCTCACCCATTGAGGTCAGGACATGGTTATCGAACCACGTTGAAGTTTCTGGCATTTCTTCAATCGAGATTTGAAGAGGAGAACTGTCAAGAGTTAAGTTTTGAAAAATTAATCGATTATGAGACAAACAGATCGATAGTTGTAAAGTCTTTCTATGAGGTTTTACAATTGACTACTCTCAACGAAATAAAACTATCCGTTGGCCAAAGCATTGGTGATTTTGGCTTGATGTCCGTCGCTGAAGTATCCATTCGTCTTCCATGACATTATAGCTAATTCAATCACGTAATTCGAAATCATCTTAGCTATACAGCCTATAACTTACAAGTTGCAATTCTAACTGTCAAAGTGTTGTTCATTTGTTCATCGCCTGTAGCAACCATACAATACCGTGCAGAAGTTTCCGAAACAACGATGTCATGCGGTGCAAGTTTAACTTTGGTCTTACATCAAATAACTACAACAACAGCAAGCTACATAATTTTTTTTAAAAGTGACCATAGTAATTAATCATGCACATGAGTTCAGTGTGGAAACCCAGTAGTAGATTAAAATATAACACATAAAAATGGTTTAGTTAATAAAACGACGGCACCATAAGGATCGAACATAGCTAATTGTTCAAGTACTCGGAAAGAGATAAAAAAACTCAGTTAACTTGAGTTGGTTGTTGATCCTCATCTTCAGCCCATTCAGCTTCAGCGTCAGCAGCCTCTTGTTCATCAGCCTCCTCGTCGTAGACATCATCAACAGTTTGATGCAAAGACAGAGCCGGCTTTACAGCAGCTTGGTCCAAGGTCCAGGAAGCCAAGGCATTTTCAGCATCAATGATGATCTGCTTAGAAGCTTCGTAACCGTCATAAGCCGGTCTAGTTTCACCAGGGGTGACTGGGGCATCATCAAGCAACTCCAAAAGAGCCTTACCATAACCAGCGATCAAGGCCAACTTCTCAGAGTATTCTCTGGTAGCATCAAACTGGTAGTTGAATCCAGCTTTAAACTTTTCTCTGGTGATATTTGACAACTGAGCTTCAGCAACCAAGGATTCAGCCTCGGCACGCACCAATTCTTGCTCCAAAACAGCAATCTTTGGAGATTGTGGGTCTTTGTATTTCAAACGAGCAATTTCGTCGGTAATTTTTTGCTTACGTTCTCTTGTTGGTTGGACAGATCCTTCAATGTCTCTGATGGACTTCAATGTGAGTCTGTACTGATCATACTTGTCAATGTATTGGTCTTCCAACTCACCAATCTCATAGATCAACACACCGAGCTTATCAGTAACGTCTGAAACGTCGTCATCGTTATCCTCACCCCAGGCAGACAATTGCTTCGCAACCTCACGACGCTCTCTTGCAACCAACTCGATAGATCTCAACACATTCTTCTCCAACTTGATCAAAGCGGACAATTTTCTAGCCAATTCAGGACCAAAGTTGGCTGCAGCATTTTTTCTAAAAGTAGAGGCAATACCAGCTTTACCAAAATATCTAGACTTTGTAGTAGAAGTTGGAGGTGGTGGTGATTGCAATTGAGAAGCCGTTGGTGCTCTAGTATTTCTCAAAGAATATGTTCTGTGCATTTTATCTCTTAAATACGTACAATTGAACAATTTTTTTACAGGAAAACCCTGAATAAGTGAAAAGGCAAGACGAACCTGCCCCCTTTTATATAATCCAGACGCAATTTTCAGCCTTTGTAAAGTTGCTTGAGCGTGCGGCGCAGACCGGGACAAACAGAGATTTCCCCGATTAGGCTAACAAAATTTTCCCAATTCGGAACTTGATAGCGTACATATGGTTTGTCCGCTTTCGCTTCTTTGCTTTTTGCATTGCGCCTTTCTGCTTTCCGCTACGTCATTGTGAGTTAAGAGTTGGTTATACTTTGACCCTTTTAACCTGTCTATCATCACTGTGTAACCTGAGGGCGTCGACTATTCTGGTGTAATCCTGTTTGATGCCCTCGTATGCGGTTTGTAGTTTGTCATTCCTCAAGGCCTTGTCCAATTCTGAGAGTCCATCTCTGTTTTTAATATACAACCGTTTCTTTATGGCAAGTCTGGCTAATTTGACGTTCTCGGTGTATAGATAGCCCATTTCAACAAGCTTCTTAAATTGATTCAACTCTAGCTTGTGTTTTGCGGCGTTAGATACAAACCAGGCTTCATCCAATTTCGAAATGGAAGAAGGTAGATTGGAGAGTACACCTTCTTCAAACAATCTCTTAAAGTCGTTTCGATATCTCAAGTCGTCAAACTTCTCGTTCGGGTCTTCAACACAGATCTCTTGAACATCAGGATCCGCCAACCAATAGTTTATCACCGCTTGATAAAGGTGGGAACCATGGAGACCATTCTGATGGTTTGGCAGAATAACAAACTGCGAGATCTTGTTTCTTCTCTTGATAGCCTTGCTTGAATCAAACTCTTCTCCACTGTTATATTTGAAATATGAGTATGACGTGGTGAATCCAATGATAGTATCATCCTTTCGCATCACAAACAGGCTCCATAGAGAATCAGAGGTGTCAATATATGACCCAGCTTCGATAAACATCAACACCAAGATCTGTAGTCTCTTGTTCAGTTCCACAGCAAACTCATTGTCAAAACCATATTTATAAACGGCATACTCATCGAATTTGTCAATCAATTCGCCACGTTCAACTTTCTCCTTCTTAAAAGTCTCTACCCATAACTGTTCATCATCAACAACAGTGCTTGCAGGTAAAAACTCTAACATCTTGTTTTTAACGTCTTCTACTTCATCGTTAAGCTTCTCAGAATATGTCACCTTCAGAAATGGTAGAAATGTCGTATAGTGGAAGGCAAGGTTGATCTTCAAATCTTTATATCCAAAGATTTGTTCAGAATCACCAAAAATTGGATACGTGAAAGCCGGCTTGAAAGAGGTATAACCGTCATCATCGGCAATAGATATCGATAAAGCATCATTGGACGATACAGTCCACTTCTCTGGGTCGTATGACATCTCTTATGTCCTTTATGGGGAGAATGTTGAAGTAGATGTTCTGGTTGCTGTGGTTGTTGTTGTTGTTGTTGTTGTTGTTGTTGTTGTTGTTGAAGCTTTGAAAATCCACAAAAAGGTAGATTTCCTTTTTTGGTGTCCGGGTGTTCTAACGGGAACAAGAAGTGCTAGGAGACGCTATATAGAAATGCCACAGCACTATCGTTTAGAGATGCCAGTTACGTCTCAATTGTTGTTTATTTATCCTTCGAAATTTTGAGTTGTCATGGTATTCAAGTGATAACGCTAGACAGACCACGATGGGTCCCAATAGTGGACCTTACCTTTATACACGTCTACCCATAGATACCCATCGCTAACCATGGACTGTAGCAACTGTTCGCATTTGATGTAATCCCACTTTAGATTATCACAGAGCATCCTTGATGTGATCATTCCAATTTGATTCACAATATCGAAAACCATGGTTTGGTCCTTTGTGAGTCCAATATGAACGTTCTTCAAATACTCGTGGTGTCCAATGGTGACTATTTGTAACTCTTCGTTGAGCATCTGCATCATAGACACGCATCTATGGATATCCTCCTTCACAACACCACTCTCTTGTAACTGGCCTAATAGCTGTGATACCTTTATCATCCCGCCGTTGATATCCCTCGTGGAGTTACAGTATTCAATGATTCTACAGCAAAGCTCGTAATAGAACTCGTTCATCTTGGTGTGCTTACCATAGATCTTTAGCGGATCGATTCCAACAAGTGAGCAGGTCTTGACAAACTCGTTACGTAGTTGCAAGTCCTGTGTTAGTTCATCATTATGTTCATCCAAGAAATTCATGAGAATCTGTTTGAACAACTGCAGTTGTGTAGATAGTTCCTTAGACTTCCTCCTTATAAGCGATTGTCCGAGTTCTGTGAACTGTTGGCTGTTATTGTCGAACGCTGATAGTCCATGTCTCTTCATCCTTGTGGCTCCTGTGTGTCTTTAGTCCTCTTGTTATTATGTCTCTTTTGTCATTTTCATGTAAACAAAGAAGGAAGTTTATCTCCTTGGGAATCCCGCGCTATTCGCCTTGGGCGTAAAGGACTGTCCTGCCCACAGCCTTAACAAAAACCTACAGTGTAGTTAAAGTATGACTTATGTGTCGAATAAAAGGGTTTCGTATATACGATTTATTACAATTCTTTTATGGCTTTTTAAATTAAACTATTGTACACTGACCACCACCGTACAATGCCTGTAGTGATTCCTCTGTAACTTCACGATCGTTGAGTTTCTTCTTACTCTTCACTTCGTTAGGGAACTGGTGCTTCATTATCTCCATCAGTTGGAAATCAATGTTCTGTTCTGTAGCATCCATAACAACAGTGTCCCTGCACATTGGACATTTCTTTTCACCACGACGTTGTAGTTTGATCATACACCTTAGGCAGAAGAAATGATCACACGATAGTCTCACTGGTTTATACGCAATGGCAAAGCAAATAGGACAGAGGTAGTCGTCTAACTGTGGAATCACTCTAACTATATCTGTGCAGATGATCTGTTCCATGGATTGTGTGGACAATTTGGAGTCGTGGAACGTAACCATCTTCGTCAGGTTCTTGCTTGATTGAAGCATCGTATGCTTGTCGAATTTCTTGATGATCTTCTTCACCGCTATGGCATTCAGCTTTTCAAATTTCAAGAACTGTATCAGCTCCAAGTTCAGATCACAGAATTTGTTGAAGAATTTCTTATTCTGTTTTGTATGCTTGAAAGATTTGATCAGCTTCAACTCTGTGATGTGTTGAACAAATTGGTTGAAAGTCTTTCTGTTGAAATGTGTCTTCAAGTCCAGTTTGAAATCAACATATTGGTTGAAAATCTCCCTCCACAGATACATATCACTCTTGTGCTTATTGTTCCCATCTGTGAGTTGTTTAATCATTGAACTCAAAAGTTGAATCTTTGTCAAGAGCTCCTCCTCATGAGATTGGTTGAACTTCTCCAATTCCGTATATTGGTGGTACAAGTCATCAAAGAACTCGTGGTCACTGGCAAGTTTTAACCTCTCCGACCGTATACTTTCCGTCTCGTCGTCACTGTTTCCTTCAAACTTCAAACGCGCTTCCAAGGAGTCGCCGTGTTTTTCAAACTCGTAGTACAAGTGGCAATGCTCTGGGTCAGCTATAACATGTTTGGATAACCCAATTCTCTCCATCTCATCAACAACCCTATTAATACTCTTCTTCAAAGGCTTGTAGTGGATGGATTTTTCAATCCATTCCTCGGGGATCTCATCCTCTTCCAGTTCTCTCTCAAACGTCTTACCAAACTTCATTATCAAAGCATACTACTTGTCCACGGGTACAAAGCGTCAGGGTAAAGGACAACTTTTGGTCTATGAAATGTAAAAAAAAATCCAATTTGTACATGGGAGGAAGGAAGAAGAAAATGGGATTGTTCTCCAAGTTGTGTCCCACCAGCTACTCATCGCTCACATCAAAAGAAATAGAAAAGAAAAAAAAACTGTGGGTGAAACAAGTTTATTGCTATGGCAACTGATGCATTTAAAAAATTTTGCGGGCTGCGAAGAAACAACAGGACACCAGCGAAAATACGCAAATTAGTACAGATTATGCCGATATGCATGTTATGTTTTCTTAACCTCATAGAAACTGTGAAGCCACGTGTATGAGGACCTATAGATAAGGAAATTCCACCTCATTTTTTTGTTGAGAAGCCTCCATGTGAATGTGACTCCGGTGTAGATCCCTCAATGGTGCACTGGGTGCTGAGCACATGTCGATGGAGAATGTTTAACGGTTCCATGACTATCCAATCCGGAAGTTGAACTCCCAGTACTGGACAGCAGTGGATATTGCATAAATTGAATCGTTATACATCGGTATATAGCTTGGTTGTTTCTTGGCAAATATATCAAAAATGAGAACCGGGTTTCCCTGGTAATAAATCCCACTTGATCCAAAACTTAGTTGACGACCTAACGATTCAGAACGTTGTTTCGTACTGAGAGTCCCCTAGTCCGTTGTATCGGGCTTTTACAGCGCTTTCCCCAGCTGCATACAAATATTGCGGCGGAGTTAGCGATCAAAGTTTAATTCCCCCGTGAAGCCAGGAAGCATTTTCGCCTACAAAAGGCCGAAGGTGTGTATACCGTGAAAGGTGTGCTCTTCAATCTTTGGAAGAAGACTTGGACAGTAATGAATTGATAGTAGAGACAATGTATATTGGATCTTCTGATTTATTATGCTGATACCGTAGGTCCCACTGGGTGCTTATTGAAAAGTAGGGACCTGGGGCAATTGAGTCCAAATGGTGTAGTGAAGCTAGATTAGTTTTTCTTCAAGAAGCTTAGCCGTAAGGAAGGAAAGTGAGTGTTTTCTGCCCATTTGAACAGCAACGTCCGCGATTGGAAAAATGGCTCATTACAAATGAATAGCAATGTCACTGTAAAAGTGTCCTGTTCAACTTCGCCTTTCAGGTTGGATTATCACACGAGCTTTGTCTATGGCTACAGAGATACACACCGCAAAACTTGCCTCAAGGCGATGGGGTATGTCCATGTCGAGAGATGCAACCCTTTCATTATTACATCTACAGAAATTGAAAGTTGAAAGTCATGATAGTCATTAAATATGGAATACTATAAAGAAATTCCCTTCATTTGTTCACTTGAACTCGTTGTTGAGGTGCAGTTGTAACGAGTGGAGAGCCCTTCTGCTGCTGCTGGTGTGAAGGTTTTTGATATTGTAACTGCTGCTGTTGTTGTAATTTCTGAGGTTGTGCTGATTGTTGTGCTGGAGGTTTCTGCTGCTTCTGTTGCTGTTGTTGCTGCTGCTGCTGTTGCTGCTGCTGCTGTTGCTGCTGCTGTTGTCTATGTTGTTGAGCCTTTTGCATCTTTTGTAATTGCTGCAGGTACAACTGTTGTCTTTGTTGTATCATAGCATCCTTTAATGTATCATAAGCCTTGGACAGTAACATACCACCGAATCTAATCACTTGTGTATCGTTTGAAATGGTATTCAGCCTAGCGGGATCATCGCTTAGTATGTCCAGACGGTTATAACCATCATCGTCAAACTTCCACTGATCGAGCAATCTCTCCTTGGTATCTTCTTCCTCATCTTCCCCAAAGACAATATCGTCATTCTTTGTGATATCCCTGGTGTCTATGTACAATTGGCCCAATCTTCCAATTCTTTTTCTCAAAGTCAGTTGTGGGTCGCTAACAAGAGATTTCTTCTCGTGGAATGGGTTATACTTCTCGGGTAAAATTCTCTTGGATTGCCATTTGGAAGTTTGAGGGTTGAAAACCATCCCATCGTCAGCCATTGGTAACACACCTTTGGATATGAACTTTTCTACACCTTCAACATATCCATAGTTTTCAAGATCCAAAAATGACGACGTTATAGAGGAGTAAGGTAGATGAGAAGCATCTTCAATCTTGATATGTGGCAAAGTGAGATTGAGTAATGGGCTATAAGCATCATCTGTCAAATTGATAAATCCTGCATCTCTTAATTTGCGCTTCTTCAACTTCTCCTCGACAAATTTGGCCATTGAATCCTTCTTGTTGTTGAGCAACTTATCAACAGTTTCCAATTCCATATCAGGAATCTTTGACGGTGGTAACTTGACATATGGTTGGAACTGTTGTTGTTGCTGTTGTTGCTGTTGTTGTTGAGAGTCCATACCATCAGATGAACTGCCCACTTTGGACTTATCGATATTGGCATTGTTACCAGTTTTGGATAGTACCCTCTTCTTTTCATCCTTAACATCAGTAGGTTGTTCAGTTTGAGATGAAGGTGGAACTGGTTTCTTTTTCTTGTGTGCAACAAGATCTTCATCACTGTCAGTGATACCCAATTCACGCTTAACGTTCTTAACTTTACAACGAAGTTCAAAAATTTCACGTTCAGCCTCCAGCGCCTCCAAACGAAGCTTTTCACGTTCTGCAACTAAGAAGCATAGCTCTTTGGTGGCCTTCAATTCCAAGTACAACTTTACCAATTTTTCAGAACTTTGAACATCTGCTCGTCTTGTCTTTCTTTGTTGTCGGAATTGACGTTGTCTAAAACAGATATAAGCGTCGTTGTCATCCTCACCATTGAACTTAAGTATGGGTGTAATTGATTGGCCATTTCTTTCAATTTTTCTCTTTTTGAAATGCTCATACACTACAAGTCCGTATTGAGAAACCAAATACTTCAACTCTCTAGGCTTTTGCGGTAGGTGTGCATCAAAGTTTGTAACAAATGGATGGACGTTAAGCTCTTCTGCTAGCATTCCAGTGACATTTTCCACTGATGACTTATCAATCTTCAATAAAGAATCTGTAATTTCCTCCAATGATAATATCTGGGTTGGATCAGTACTTAGGAAAGGTTGCTTTTCAGCAATAGTCTTCTCAAAATTATACATGAGAATTTCAAATTCGTCCTCCGTGAGTGGATTCTTCTTACGATCTTTGTTTAACTGTACCAAGAATTCCTCATCTCGTTCATCCATATTGTACAAACATCCGGAATAATCCTCCACCTGACAAGAAGATTTGATATAAGACTCCGGATGTTGGAAAGTACCCGTATAGTACTTTTCAGCTTCTGGCCATAGCTTTGAGGCATCTGGGGTTGGGATATACGTGTTTGCTGTGTTTGACAATCCAGTTGTTTTCAAAATCTTTTGTAAATGTTCCTCACCTTCCTCATTCTTATCCACACCTGTTTCAATCTCTTGTAATTCACGCTGTTGCAGATCCGCATTATCAATATCACTTATCTGACTTTGTTTCAAGATTTGAAGTTCAGCCTTTGTGGAAATTTTCCTCTGTCTGAATCTGTTACTCGCAGCACCTCCCTTAATGGAGCCCGCTGTTGATGCAACTGCCATAGTGTCGGAAACGGAAATGTGTAGTGTGATAAGATGAGATCAGCTGGAACTGAAAATGACAATGAAAACAAAATACAAACCACCCAAAAAAAACACGAACAAAGAACGAAAATATATGTGATGTCTATCTGACTATAATACAAGTATGCAGTTCCACTATATCACCGAACCTGCGGGAGTTCGTGTGTGCTGTGTTATTTGATGTGATGCCCTCTTATCAACGATGTGACACGAAAAACAAGAAAAAACAAGATTTGTCCTCCACGGGATTCGATCCGCCGACAAAAATATTTTATTCGTGTCTGCGCTCGTTTGTTTCGCTTTGCTTTGCTTTGTTTTGTCTGGCGTTAGTGGCACAACCAAAACAACAACACGCACACAAAGTACACACAAAGTACAAACAAACTGGGTGGCGAAAAAAAGGGGGTCAGTGGAAACAAGGAGCAAGGGGCAAAAGGACTTTCAAAAAGGGTTAGCTTATTTGGTGCTCTTTAATCTCTTCGGAAACAGACGTGATGGTTTAAACAGTCTATTGCAACCAATTTGATCTCTGATGCCCTTTTTTCCAAATGTTTGTTTTTCGTCCTGTGCCGGGTTAAAGAGGCAAACTTGGGTTTCGTGGTCGTTCAAACAATTCCGTGATGTGTGTGTGTCGTCGACCTTCAATTTTTTTTTCGTTTTTCACGGCAGATATTGGGCTCGGAAGGAAAAAATTTCACTTGTGTTACTCCTTTTGGCGTATTTCCTTATTCGGATGTTTTGGTTGTGTGTCCTTAACCGGATAAGATTTTCCAAGCCGTTGTTCAAAGTTCAGACGGCCTATGCGTGACGGCAAGCGGTGCTTGCTGTTGTACGCATCGAGGAGATTTAATAAACCATTGAACAAGTCTGTAGTAACTTCTGATCAGCTAACAACGTGTAGTTGTTTCTGTCTTCTTCTCTGCTAGAGTGAAAACCGTCTTGGCTTGTCTCTCATGCATTGTGGTAGAGAGTATCAAACAGAGTCCGTACTTGTTGTGACCGTGGAGAGCCGTATGCAGATTTGCATTTGGCGGTGTTCCCCAGAATTGCGTCAACAACATCCTGTCAAATATAGCACTTTCAACAAGATTGCATGTCACCATTGATATAGCAGTGTTCATTTGTGAAACTTCACTGTAAAAAAAGCCATTAAAGTTGAACAACCCTGTATTTAGTGCTCACCAATTGTGTGATTTGCAAAATAATAAAAGCTTAGCACCCAATACGCCAACAACACAGGTGGTGGTTAACCACCACCTTCCGGCACCCCCCCTCACACACACACAACATTTATACTTTTGTGTGTGATGCATCACCAATTTCATGCCTTCTACATAGTTACTTTTCCATCTCCCATTGTGGTGAACAGCTGCGAAGTTTGAATTGCTTTGTATAAAGGTTACGTATAGTTACACCGCGCACACATATAAAAACCCCTTATTCGAAATGATTCTTTAAAATCGCTGTTAACAAGAACAAAGGCTGTTTTGTTTTCACTCAATCCCGGGTTGAAGTGACATGCTAAAATGAGCATTATTGTCCAAGGTTTTAAACCCACGGGTCAACTTACACAAAGGTCTTGGCCCAAGGGTAATTCTTCGTAATTACAATGTTAGCATAGCGATGAGCCCAGATGGTTGAAAATTCAACTATTCCGGACCCATTTTATAACTCCCAAAAATAATCTGTAATATGCACAGATACCCTAGTTATATGGACACTCCTCCCCCCTGATAAGCACGCCATAACTCCCTGTATCGAATTAATTAAACTGTACTACACAGGCAGTCAGGTCAATGCTAAGGATTCTCAACCACCTTTGTTTTTACATTTGTGCATGTCCATGTCGCTTCAGAATGACATCACATAACGTTATAACACCACAAAACATGTAGGGCGTGTTATATTACAGGCGAGTATCCATACTCAGTTCATGATCTGGACAACCTGTGAAATCACGTATTCAACATGGGTGGCTTGTCAAAGATAACACCAAGAGACTCTTCAGGATGGTTTCCTGTTACAGTACACCGCTACGTTCGGCACCGCCATGTTTCCTCTTGAACACTTTCCCCTCGTAATTGGTCTGTTTCTATATAAGGACATCCGTATCCACCACGGTTTCTAGCATTTATCTTCCTATTTCGCGTAAATCGTTGTGAAACAATTCCAGTTATTGTAACGTTGTTTGAAACCACACTGAACGC
The DNA here is from genome assembly GCA_030569715.1 of Williopsis samutprakarnensis. Taxonomy (NCBI): domain Eukaryota; kingdom Fungi; phylum Ascomycota; class Saccharomycetes; order Phaffomycetales; family Wickerhamomycetaceae; genus Williopsis; species Williopsis samutprakarnensis. The sequence goes on from JAJMLQ010000136.1 coordinate 230,198, forward strand.
ACAGCACCGTCACCTGCCCTCAGTGCCTTTGTCCCGCTTCGGAATTATCAGCAGCATTTTGTCAAAATAAGAAATTTGACACAATCACTTGGTGCACTAAAATTATTTAGGGGATATCTCGCCTGTGTTTTTGCCGTTGAAGGAATCAAATATAATTTGAGCTTTTTCCCACTCCCTGTTTTTTTTTCTTGCTTATAACAACAAAGAAGATACACACATATAGCTTTACAATGTCTGAACCAGTTGAGAGATTAGTCAACCACGTTGAGTCGCCATTGACGCGTCTACGCAGATTATCACCAAGTGTTACTCACGCATACAATTCTTATCCATTTGTTCAAGAGACTGTGGAGTTTATCCTGGGATTCCAACTGATCAACCAAGTATTTACAGCCCTTTCTCAAACAGTACTCAAGTTGTACGACGATATCATTGTTAAGTATACTCCAGGTGTCTATAAAGTTTATTACTCTGCTGATGAATTTATTTTGAATTATTTGCTCATCGGTGTTGTGGACAAGCTTGTACCATTTTTGAAAAAGGTTCATCTGAGTGATTTGGCTCCATTTGCCCTGTTAACAGGTTTGAAAACGGTTATCGTCTCCAAATACAATGCACTGTTTGCCTCTACGAAACCAGCAGTTGTTGCCGCTGTTAATCCGATCCTTTCTCCTGTCAATACAACTTTTGAAAGTGCTATCGATACTTATCTTCCAAAACCAGTATCAACAGTTGATATTGCCACCACGGAGTTGACTTCTCCTGATGAAATTGACAAGTTGATTAAGCTAACCACAACCGCTTATAAACGTGCAGTTCCAATCATTGATTCCAAAATTGAAAACGTTAAGAAGTATCCAGTTGATTTACAGATCCGCGTTTCAAAGATTTACAATTCAAATTTGGAGACTAATGACAAGTCAATTCCAAGGGCTGTGCTGGGGACATCTCATGAGCTGTACAATGAAACTTTGAAGTCGTTGGGTATCACTGAGAATAAGAATACGAATAGCTCAACAATTGCCGAGGTTACATCAGCAGTTGATGAAGTTAGAGCTCCTATTGTCGAACAAGTTTCTGAAGCCGTTGAAAGTGTATCCACTGCTGTTGATGTTCATGCTTGATAGGATAGTTGAATGTCATTGTTACACTGACAAGACGTGCATGGTTCTGTTGATTTTTAAATTTTTGTTCCTTGGGAAACCCCTCGTTGTTGTGGAGTTAGGTGTATGCTCTTTTGAATGACATTTTCCCTCTTTCCTTTCTTTTCAACATCTCTCTATACTATGCTTATGCTTTTAATATGCTATATTAATAACTTGCTAATTGTATATTCTATTTGTTTTCTTTTGTATGACTCTTCATGTTTATTTTGAAGATGAGATTGTACCATTTTAAAATATCAAATCAAATTTCATCCTAATATATCGCAATTAATGCTGAAACTTTATACTGTATGGTGTTGAATACACTTTAAAGGTGTAGCTGAGACCTTGTATGTTAAATTTACTCCTCTATTTAACTTCTCAGTTAAGTTAATTCATCATGTTTGTTGAGTGAAATACCTCTCAATCACTTTAGGCTTAACGTTGAATGTTTTGCATGCAACGTAGCTTGCAATACTAGTGACAACCCCGCCAACTCACTCCCTTCTCAAAATGTAACAATAATGAACCTCATAAACCAAAAACTACTGCTTAATTAATGTCTTTTTTTCACTCGGTTATAATCTCTTGATAATAGTCGAAGAGTGTTACGAAAAGAGAGAGGTTCATGCACGCATACTTGTTCAAGCGCAGAGTGATGATTATATGTGGTTCCTACCAGAAAATTAATAAGTCCCAATTTGAAAAAATAAAAATGAAGATCTTCCCCGCCAGGAGTCGAACCTGGAATCTTCTGGTTTCAGAAGTAACTACTGAATCGTAGCCAGACGCCGTGACCATTGGGCCACGAGGAACAGATCTTGTCAATACGAGTTTCGGCCATTTGTCATATTTAGTCCTCAAAGAGAACAGCTTTCGATTGATAAAATACTGCGTAGAATGGTTTGCTTAACCTCAGACTACGTATGCAATACGATGTAAGTGTCCCGTTTCCTCCTACTTCAGCTGCTCCGTCGTTATTACTCAAATATATTGGTTCATCAAAGCTCTAAAAGTCCATATATTCCCATTTCATGGAACAGTGAAAAGGGCAGATTATACAGACTAGACCATCTCCTTTTATATTCCAGTACTACCTAATAGTTTGGGGTGTCTTGGGTATCAACTATATGAATATTACAAAGAGATGTGCCGAGTGTTGTGTCCAGAACACCTATTGAGGCACTGTTATTCCAAGAAACATGCAAATGATCAATTGACTCATACGAATCTTCCATTAAGCCTTTGATGAAATTGGAAACCCGAAAACAAATCACAAATGCCGATCGCTTTCACACGCTTCCTCCCCTCCTTCCTCGTTTATGGTGATATAATGCCACAACTATCACAAACGAGTGTTTCCTCGTTCGTTTTTGCTCCCCTCCCCAATTTCCTAATTCGGTTCTCCTCAGTAGTTTGTGTACACGTTCTGGTGATGTCCGTCTGCTGTTGCTCAGCCATTTTTTGTAGGAGAGGAAAATTATGTCAAAATTTGAAAACAGCTACTAAACGAGTGGAACAATTTACCAACAAATCCTAAAGAGGAGAAAGAACGAGAGGTTCAATCAGTTGCTGGTGATAAACGAAAGTATACACAAAACTTTTCGGTGAGCGTGTTCCTAATTTCTCATATATAAAGGATCATATTCTCTTTGATTCACCGGGTCATAGTCTGAACAATTTTATCTAAACGCTTGGGTTTATTCTGTGCAGTCAGTATCGAATAGAAAGAGTGGAGAGGCGCGCAACACACAAATTATAGAGGAATACAACACGAAAGCGCCATGTCATTACCACCGTTCATCCCACTGCTACACAACAACAACTTCATTGCACATACGATAAACGTTATGAATCCAGAAGTTGGTTCACTCTGTGAAATGGCTTCCTCAGGGGAGTCCCATACCCCTGTATTGGAGAAATTCAACAGAAGTGCAGACTCTGTGGGAAGACAGAGGGACCATTCATGGTTATTGTTGTTGATCATTGGTTCCTAGAAGCGCGGTTAGATTATAGAGCAGCAATGTGTGATGTTGGGATCTTTGCTTTTTTTTCAGGTAAATGACGGATACATAGATGCTTCTTACAACAAATCACTACAAACTGAGGGTGGTGAGTAACGGAGAATCTTTTGATAAGGTCTTTGATAGAGGAATGGAGAGCTGTTCTGGTAAGGCTCTCCCTACGGGCAGTGTGGGTTCACGTCCTTTTTTTAATAACGCAAAACCGTTTACACGGTTAGATTTCTAGTTATTACATATACAATACAGATTAAAATATAACGGATGAGCTGTGTAACTGTGTGTGATTTGTACTGCCATGTTGGTTTGCTCCATAAAATATGACTTTTATAAAGGCGCGCCCCACCTATAAAAATCCACACGTAATCCGCGCGAATCAGTGCAAACGCGCTCTTTTTACCCACGATTGGAGATGACGGAACAAGGGTGGAAGTGCCTCCGGGAAGTTGGGTTAAGGCAGGAGGGTGGGCTGGACGCCATACCGTCTAACACTCGGAGATGGTGATACCTATGATTGGAATGACGATACGATGCTATAGATATCGAGCTTTATAATAGGAATTGGGTCTCAATTGTATTCTCATATAGCGGAATTACAGGTACAAATGAGCAGAAAATCCAAAACACACAATCTCTATACTTTCTGTATAACATCAGACTTGAGTATCAACCACGCCCACATTGTCCGGTGGCACTTCCTACAAACTTCATAAACAGTTTATAGGCGATGTATGGGCCACTAACACTTACGAATCATCCAGGGTTTCTGGAGTGGCTCTGTTTGAAACAAGAGCACACTCATATTGACGTATGTTTCAAACTCCGACGTCTTCTCGTATCGGGGCTCAATTACCTGATTTGTACTGAGAGCCGAAAAGCTCAAGAGTTTCTACGGCATTCTCCCCTATGACGCACATACACTCTCTCTTGCTTACATATCAACTCCAGGAACTGGTATAAATGTCCCCAGTGTCCCTAATTTCATACACACAGCGTATCCACTCGTGAATATTCTTCCTCAAAGTTATACATTCCAATGACAACTGATTACGAAACGAGGTTCTCTCCGTTGGTCTCTGCCAGGTCCAAAAAAAGGTTCTTCAAGACTTTTTACGATTTCGATGCAAAGCCTGATCCTTTGGCACATCCGAATCCGATCCCATTAGGAGGTGGGACCCCTAATGAAGGGTTTTTCCCTGTGGAGTCGATTCACGTTAACTTGGTGGATCAACCTTTCCAACACTTTGATTACGAGGTGAAAGGTCCCGGTACAAACTCGTTTGATAAGAACACGGATGAACAAGTACACAAGTTGAACGAAGATGGCACAGCGGTTCACACCCATCGTTATCCTTTGAATGATGATCAAATCGCTATCAATAAGGGATTCCAATACTCAAACAGTGATGGTTTCCCACAGTTACAAAAATTCTCCAAGGATTTGATCACAACTCTACACAGACCTGCGTATGATGATTACGATGTAATCATCACCAATGGCTCAGGTGATAGTCTGTTCAAAGTTGCAGATTTGGTCTGTGAAGATGGTGGTTCCATCCTGGTGGAGGAATTTACATTCACACCTTTCAACAACTCTGCTCAAAATCTCAATACTGCTGTTATCCCGGTCAAGCTTAACATAAAAGACGGGGATGAACCAGGTATTGACCCGGAATACTTGGATGATTTGCTCACGAATTGGTCCACTGGTCCTTATAAGGATAAGAAGAAACCAACTGCACTTTACACCATCCCAACGGGTCAAAATCCAACTGGCTTGACCCAAAGCTTGAGCTTGAGAAAGAAGATCTATGCTCTTGCAGAGAAGCACAACTTCTTCATCATTGAAGATGATCCATACGGATACATAGTGCTGCCAAAATATGGCACACCAAACGTTTATGACTCACCAGATTTTACATCTGAAGAGTACAAGAAGTTATTGACTCCGTCTTACTTGACTATTGATACGTCAGGTCGTGTCATCAGACTAGATACTTACTCCAAGTTGTTTGCTCCAGGTCTGAGATTGGGTTTCATCACTACAAACCCTTACCTACGTAGAAGAATCTTTATTCACACTTTACTCTCTACAAGACACCCATCTGGTGTTTCTCAGTTGTTGTTGAACAACATCATTCAACATTGGGGTGGTGTTGAGGGTTGGTTAACTTGGTCTTCAAAAGTTGCCAAACATTACACGTATAGACGTGATATCTTCTTGAAAGAGATATACTCATCGCAACCTTATCAGCAAGGTCAGATCACTGTTGTTGAGCCAGATGCTGGTATGTTCATAATCGTCTACATCAACATTGAATCCCAGGTTCCAGATCCACACGATTATGAAAAGATCCTGGCCAAGCTCAAGACCAAGTACATCAGACACGGTGTTGACGTTGTGTTTGGTAACAGGATGGTTGCAGACCCAACTTTTGAGAACACCATCAAAAATGGTAATTTTATCAGAACCACTATTGCAGCTGTCAGCAATAATGACGATTTGATTGAAGGTCTGAGAAGATTTAACAGTGCTACGACGGAGTTCTTCGATGAACTAAATGGTGGTGGATATGATGAGTTGATCTCTAGATGATTCATCTTTCTTGTTCTTTTAATGCATTCTAATTATGCTGTAATTTACTCTATAATTGGTCTATATTTCTCAACAACGTTAGCAATTTCCCTCAGTATCTCATCCTTACGGTCTTGATGACACCATGAACCGTTGATAGCATTCACGGCAATCTTAGCCCAAGTGTCTATATCCCAGCCAAATCTTGTATGCACAGCTACATAGTTGTCCAAGATGTAACCTCCAAAGTATGCTGGATCGTCAGAGTTCAAACTGAATGGGACATTGGCGTCGAGCAATTCTTTCAATGGCAACTCTGAAACATCCTTAACGACTTGCAACTTGACGTTGGACAGTGGACAGACTGTGAGCAAAGTCTGATTATCACTCAATCTCTTAATTAGGATATCATCATGGACAGAGTTGATTCCATGATCTATTCTTGTAACGTTCAAGAGATCAAGGGAATTTATTACAAAATCTGCACCACCTTCTTCACCTGCGTGTGCAGTCAATTCGATACTTGGATTGATCTCCTTAACCTTAGAGTAACACTCAGAGAACAGGTGCGGTGGGAATGGTTTTTCTGCAGAGTCCAATCCCAAAGCATGAATTGTACCATTCGCAATATATTCCCTTGCAGATTCAATAGTGCTTAAACCTGCTTGTGAAGGCAAATGTCTCAACAAACACATGATCAGCTGTGTTGTAATACCCAACACACTTTGGGCCTTGTCACAAGCTCTTTGAAATCCTTTCACAACGACATCAAGATCAATACCTCTTTCTGTGTGTGATTGTGGGTCGAAGAACACTTCACAGTGCCACAGCCCATCACTCTTGGCCCTTTGGAAGTAAGCCCATGCTAAATCGAAGAAATCGTCCTCCTGAACCAGCACGTTTGTTCCAATGTAGTAAAAGTCTAAAAAGTCTTGGAGATCGGTAAACTGGCTGTATCTCTTGTTCAACTCTTCAACGGTCTTTGGAAAGTTATCTGGGAGCTGAATGTTGTTTCTACTGGCCAATGGGAACAAAAGATCCGGTTCAAGTGTTCCTTCTAGATGAAGGTGGTGTTCACACTTCGGAAGTTCACGAAGGAAGCTTTTCATTTGATGAGAGCACTGGTAGATAGACATTTGAATACTTGTATGTGAAATACAACGGAATAAAAGTAAGAAGAAAGGTAAAGATTGGAAAGTTTTTCCGTTTAAATACTATCTATTCCTCCAACAAAAAAAAAGAAAAAGAAAAAGAAAGAAAGAAAAAACTGCAAGGTGTTCCGTTTTATGTAAGGCACTTCAATGCTCATCGAAGTTTTCCAAGAAAAGTTTTTCCTTGAACCCCGACGGAACATTAAAAACTACCTACGGGTGCAGATTCCCGTTATCTATGTTGTTTTTATGCTTATTTTTCCGCTCTTGAAGGTGTACGATTCATCCTATCTACGTAAACATTTGTTTACGGTTTTACCGGGTCATAGATGACTGCTGTCTATTACTAAAATGAACTGTGATCTTGCACTTTCAAAAAATCATCCACCTCTGTTAGCCATGACTGTCCATGGAGCTGTAACGCCACAGTGTCATCTGGTTTGAACTTTAACCCTTCCATTATAATGCTCCAATTTTGTGATAAGGAAGCATCAGTATCGTTATGCTGTTCAAAGTCGTTATCTGTGCTTGCAACGGAACTGGGACCTTCTGAAGCGAATATCGATGTCTGTATCGTATCAGAAATCAAGTTGTGAGATCGGACAGCGGGTGTATTGTTGGCTTCCAGTGGTATGCCGCCGGTGTTTGAAGAACTTCTATCCCAATCGATGTACTTTAATGACTCTATACTTCTCTTTATCACGTCTATTGCAATGTTGTCCAATATCTGCTTGATGGACTCCCCGTTTCTTGACAGCGACAGTGCACTATTTGTCGTTCTGTTATTTGACTGGATGACGTCTGATATTTCTGAAAGAATTTTCAGCTTTTCTTTGTTCTCTTGTTTCTTGGCGTCAATGGTCGCCTGATGATTCGAATATCGCTGTTGATGTTTCTGTTCTTTTGAGGTTTCTGGTGGTGATACTGAGGAATGGGCTGATGCGTCCTGTATCGACACCGTCGAATTCGACCGACTACTGGTGGAGAAGTCTCGAACATCTTCTTTGGGGGAATGATCCCCATGATCACAGGATTTGGATCTCTTTGAAGAACCTGTCTCCATGTTGAGCTGAAATGAAGAATTCGACTCTATAAAAGATGATCCTGAAGAGGTTTTCAATGACTTAACGTTGAAAATTCTAATATTCTCTGGATATTTGCACTCTAATCCTCTTTTGGAGCAGCTTTCGCATATTGGTTTGACACCATCACACTTCTTCTTCTTCTGACGGCACGTCAGACATCCCTTCTGTGTTCTTTCGAATCTCTTTGAGTGTTTAAAGGATTTTCTTGACGCTGACATTTCTATGCGTTATAAGTTCACTCTCAAGAAACTCCCGTGAGAATAAACTGCAAATGGACTATAAAGGAAATTAACAGGACCGACAAAGGGTTAAATACTAGCAATGCAGCTTGAATGACAATCATTATATACATTGTCTGTAAAGAGTGTATCCTTTTCGCTCCTGTCGCTGATATGTGGCTTTAATTGTGGTACACTCTACCCATGGTAACATACACATGACCAGCGCCTACCAGGGAGTGAAAAAGAAACGCAGTCAATATTACACAGCGAACGATATACTAATAACTAACCACAGTTTACTCTATCGGGCCTTTTGTCCCTCCACGGTACTGAATTCACTAGCCACTCTCCTATGAATTTCCCAAACTGGTCCGAACTGTGGAGGCTAGTGACAAGGGAAGATATTGGACACACGCCGGGACATGCAGGCATGTTGTCGCAAGAATTCAAAGATTTTGTTCGATAATGCAAGCCACAGAGTCAACTAAGGCTCAGAGAGTGGACCATTAACCAATAAACGCTAGGCGTACAGGCATCAGAAGCCCACCCACCACTGTTGGCCTTTGAAGGAGTGGTAATGCAACCGTGTAAATAATGTACACAGTTATAGCAATACGCACTAAAAGCCGGATAAAGATGAGGGCTTAACTGTGTAAACCAAGGTTGACCGTTAGACGTTGCTAAGGAAATTCAACGTTGTAGAATCTTTATGTGGGAGATGGAATTCTGAGCAGTTTAAGGCTAACAGGTGAAAAGGGGTGTCCCAAGACGTAGGTATGCGGAAAAGACATATCGTTCTACCGTCCTTGTTCGAATACATGGTTCTTCTGATTAATGAGGAGATGTGGGTGTGACATCTACCATGGTAGACCATCGGTACCCTCAATCCACCGTTTATAAAGCACCTAAATGGTATTTATAGTACGCAATTAAAGGGATAAGGAACTGCGGCGTGAATTTGTCAGCTTGCCATGGTTGAAGCCTCATTGTGTCTTGAATCCTGAATTATTGTTTATGCTGCACATGTCAATTAGTTACAATAATGTAGAAGTACACTGTGAATTATTATTCATATTGTAGAAAATACCGGGTAAAGCGTCATGCTGTCATAAATTCGAATAAAAGTGGGATATGAGTACAAGTATTGTAAACAGTGTGTATGTGTGAAGTTTGCGTTATGAATATGAAATGTGAAGCTTGCAATGTGAAACGTAACCCTATATCAGAAAACACCACTGTCACCTCTGAGTACGTTTAAGACCAGCTTATGCAATTCTCCCCATCTCCTCGAAGTGGTGAGCACTAAACACATGAAATAGAAGACAAAGGCGAAAACCATATAACTCGCAACGAGTAATGAATAACTAAGGTATAGAACAACAATTCCCCATTTGAACATGTCCTCCCATTTGATAAGGTCTATTGCAGAGCCACACTCCTCTATAAATACCGTGGCAAAGTAGTTTATAAGGCATTCATCTGTATGTTTTGGCAACTCCGTGATGTCGATGGACTGAAACCTTACAATGTCTTCAAAGATATCGTTAGAGTACGTTGCAGCGCTTAGTAAATTCGACAATATTTTAACAAATAGAACGGGTAATATTGCAAACAGTAAAGCATCCATGAGCTTTTGAGCAGAACCACGTTCTTCCTCGAGCCCTTGTATCCTATAATTGTTCATCAAGCTATTCAGTTGAGGTTCAAGATCGCCATTCTCCTCGGCTTCTTGTAATATTTGGACGAGTAACTCTCTCTCCTCTTCATCAAGTTCATAAGGATCAGTACTTTGGAAATAGTCGAATAACGGCATCTTTGTATCAGTGGTATCCTCTCTTTTACTCCTTGATGCTCGACTAATAAGTTTCTTCACGACCACTTGATGGTGTGTTTCCTGGGTTGTGGTTGTTTGTTTTTTGCATTGTGATTTGTTCACATGGTTTGGCTGTGGGCGGAGGGTCTGCCTGTCTGCCTCAGTGGGGGCGGGCCTTCCAAGGAAGCAAAATTTACCCTGGCGGCGGCAGCACAGAGGAAGGAAGAAGAGGAAATTTAAAGTCACAACTTTCAAAGGGGGTTACATCCTTCACGTTCTACTGCTTAGCAATTGGAAACGAGATGCTGTGCCAATTGATATGTATTTTCTACTACTCCCTTACTGTACTTGCAAATCTGGAATCCACGGTGTTCATCGTGCCTTCACAGGCCAGCGAGACGAGCTTGTTGCTGAACGACTCTATAAGCCTACTAGATTTTAACGAGACACAACGTAAACAGTTGATCACTTTGGATATTCCCGCTCCTTTCAATGGCGCATATGATCAACTGTACCAGGTGAGAGGACTCTTACCAGGGAGAATCAACCACATTAGGCTGACCTGGAGTGCACTTGTAAGTAATTTTGACCTCTTTTCTTCACCTACAGCTACTGACTCGACAGGGAAGGACCCAATTGACGTTGAAAAGTTTGACGTTTTCCAACAAGACGACGCTACGCTAATTAGACTAAAGGCCAAATATCACTGTTTCTCGTCAGACCCTCAGTTCATGGTCAATTCACACCCTGTCAATGTGCTTATCACCATCACAGATCTAACGTGGTTGGTGCAACCGGCGCAAATCTTAAGGAAACTACCAACTATAACACCCTTCTTGTTACTCTTATGGTTGTCATACTACGGCATCAACACATTCTCAGGTGCACTGGCTTATTACCTCTACAGTTATAAGAGCGTCTAGCGGGTGTTTACCACCGGCTTCTATCCCCCCACACACTCTCTCTCCAATTGGGGGTATACGGTGGAGTTCACAGCGAGCTAAAGAACCTCTGCTCCTAACAACAAAATCCCCCCCAGAGATGAGCAACGAAAAAAAAACATGACACAAACACACAAAACACACATAGAGAGAGCCACCCCAAAAAACAATACGACAAAGGCGCTATTGTTCTATCAACAAACAATAACCATCCATCTTACACCACACAGCAGTAAACATTTACACATAGCGGTAAACATTTACACATAGCGGTAAACATATATACATAAGCTGTGATGAGACGCTACGATAGCGCTACTCTAAAGAAGTGGAACAAGGATTTAGAGAGGGATTCAGTTCCCTTAGGAGAAAACCTTAGGAATTTGATGGATGACTCTGTGATGTTTGCCTCCGTATCTAAAATTGAAGGTAAGTTTCAATACCGCCGTGTGGCGATCCGTTCTTGTTATTGCTGTGCTAACTAACGCCTCTTAGAATCGTGGATAGACCTCCGTAACAATCCACACGACGAGGGGAACCATTACCAGGAGAATCATGACCAAGATCAAGATGGCATTATGGAGGGGCTATTGGCTGTATGTGCTGATGAACAAGCTCTAGAGGAAGATGACCATTTGTCTGCGTCTCTAACTACAATATTGCAGAGGCGACATACTGAACAACGTGCGGATTCCAAAGTGACATTTACGGAACTGAGCGATTCATCATCAATGGAATTGTCCATCCGTAGTGGTAAGAGAAATCGTTCACATCAAGACCCTGACCACCCAATAACACTGTCTGATGGAATTTCAGTGCAATCTGTGGTGATCATTGGGATATTTGTAACTGTAAGTTTTAGCTTGGGTTACGCAATGGGCTCAAAGAGAATGAGATTGGGTTAAAGCATGGTTAGTTTTATCATTGGTTGATTGGCAGAGTAATTGGTAATTCGTAAATGGGTATAATTTCAAGTTTCAGAGGTTGCAGTTCGATATGGTTTTGAACAACTGTAACGGTACTGTAAATAGCTATGGTAAGTTCAAACACTACCATCCAGTATTACTGGAGAGTACTTGTATGATATAATGAAAATTCTTTTGTTTATAATGCTTTAATAAATAAAAGAAAGCGATAAAGATATATAAATAAGTGGTTGACTGAATAAATAGAGATAAATATATAAGGTGATTTATGCCTTGTAAGTGTTGAAGAGTCTACATGGATACTCATCTGAGTACATTCCATGGTCACCTTTAACAAGGTCCCACGAGTAGCCTTTGTTCAAACTTGGTGCAACAACAGGTTCACCTTTGGCACCAAGGATTTGACCATTAACAACGGTTTCTGGTACTTGTTTAAGAACAGAACTCAAGTAAACGTGCTTGTCCTTGTCGAAAACTGCAAGTTGCTTATAACCTTCATTACCAACGAGGACTCTGGAAGCCTGTTTTGAACCTAAAGTCAACAATCCAGAGATCTTAGTTTGGTCAAAACTGGAGATTCTTGGATAGTTACGACGATGGTCACGTTTAAAGTAGCTGTTTTGCTTGATGTCACCAGCTGGAAAAGTCACGGCATCTTTGTAACTCTTTGCATTTGGATCAGCACCTGGAGGAGGCTCACGGTACAATGAAACAAGTGGGTTACCAGTGGATCTGTTTGGAACCAAAACCAACAGTTGACGAATCTTCTCCCATATGCCCCTTGAGCCAGTGGTGTATTTCTAAGGGTAAAGTTAGTTAATCCATACTCAACAAACAGTTAGGAAAAAAGAAAGCAGGTGCACTCACTTGCCACACAGGAACAGGACCACCACTCATCTTTTAAATAGTTATTGATGGCAGAGTTTTTGTTTGAAACCAGAACGAATATATTAAACAACACTGTTTCCATTGACTCCCCTTTTTTTTCCTTCCTCTTTCTCTGGTTCAATGGAAATTCGCGCGAAATACATCTGGACATTAAACATCTAGACACCAACACATCTGGACACCAACTTTCTCAGTTTTCAACGATGATGATGGACCCTCTTAATCTGTTCGTACTAGAAAGAAATCCTTGTGAGAACCATTTAGACGGAGTGAAACTGTCTGGAAATGTCTAATATCAAACAGAAAGAGGGTGAAATATCCCATACAGAATACAACAGTATAAGGTCAATCCCGAATCTCGACAGAAACTGGTTAAAGCTCTCCCTATGGTTTCTACTATTTATCCTAATGTCGTATAGCGTCTTGATATCAAAACACCACCGTTCTACAACCTTGTTAAACTATATACCGACATGGATACCGAATCTCATGCATAAGGATTCCAACACCATCGGTATAGATGGACCAATCTTTACCTCGTTCGATTTCGATCCAGATGTGGACCTATCGCCTACTCCTGTTATTGTCTTTGGAATTCTAATGATCATCTTTGTTATACTCCTCTCATAGTACCACTGGATATTCTTCATTAGATAGCTGGTAATATGACTTTGAGACAGCATATTAACACGTATAACGATAAAAAAATTTTGTAAATATAACGACCCATATACTCATTCTGATATGTAATTGTGATGTAAACCCATCTTTAAGAAACCGTTTCTCGGAATATATCGGTCGTATGTCAAACTGCATACTCACTGATGGCGTCAGTATCATTCCAGTGCCCTGGGTCTGAGTTTTTTGAAGCTACATAGGAAGCTTGAATATAAACTAAGCCATGCGCTTACGGATGTACAATGCAATGCTTTGTTGGTAGCTGAAATCACGTGTAAACCCTCTAAACAGTAACATCCGATACGCCCTTACCCAAACTCCGCCCTATCGAGGCCTTCAACTCCCATACAAACTCGGGATAGAGGCTCTGGTACGTCCGAAATGATTCTTACCGCAGCATGTGCGTTTTGGTGCCTTTTGATGCTTTGTGCCTGATTGCAGCGCAAGGTATATATAACCCAGTAAAAAGAAAGGGCTCATATCCCTTACTTGTAACTGCGCCTAATTCATCCAACAGCTCGATCTATTCTACAGTTTCTTGTAGATTTAAACCAAGAACAAAATTACAAAGGGAAAAACTTTCCTTTGCTTTTTCCAACGGTCGACAACTCATAAAGGCGCTCGCTGAAGAGCCAGAGCTAAGGAAAACAACGAGGGAGTAAAGAAACATGTCAGCACATTACAGGCTTCCATCCACTGTTTATTTCGTCGTGAACACGTTTGCTCTTGCGTTGGGATCATGGGGCCTTTGGTCCATAACTTCGAATCCCTTACCTGAACAACTGGCAGATGGTGGTCCATGGCAGTTCCTCACAAACCTGTCACTCGCATTGTCGTTGGTTGCAATCACGTCAAATTACGCGGTGATGCTGTTCAAGCCAACCGCTGTGACGTTGAATCTGAATGTTGTTCTAAACGCAAGCGCGCTTGTACTGGAAACCCTGGTGGCACTAATCTATTGGACGCTGAAGATCTTCTTCATCGCCCTCATCGTTCCAGAAAACGTTGTGAGGGAGAAATTCATCCCTATAGAGGTTGATCTCACCATTCATTTGTTCCCAGTCCTCTACCTATCAAGTGACTACTACTTCAACAGAATCGACGCCTTTAGATTGCCGCTTCTGTTCGTCATATCCATGGTGGGAGTACTAACAGGTTCCTACTGGCTAATCCTCAAGGCTCTCGTGAAACCACCAGCTCATTATCCATACCCTTTCCTCAACGTTGAAAAGAGCGAAAGAATGAAGATCTTTGTAGCCGTTGGTCTCCTTGCATTGGTATTTTACCACATATACGAATACATCCACACCATCGTGGAGAAGGTCTTATACAACACGGATAAGCCTAAAAGTGACTAGAACGCTTATTCCGAATCACCAATAAAACAAATCTACGTCGACAATTTTACGTAATTACCATCCTTCTCGTTGTTTTAAATGACAATTTGGTTAGAGCAAAGGTGTAGTGGGCGCGCACACAGTTGAAGAAGAAACAACGTGTTGTGTTGTGTGCTTTTTTTCTTAGCCTTGTCCTCGTACAAGCGGACGTTGGAAGACAAAGCAATAATCAACGCTATTGGCAAATTTCAGGAGAAATTTCAAATAAAGAGCTTGTACGTTGTTATATCTTTTCTTTACGACTTTATATATACAAACTAGGAAATAATTGGTGTGGTAATGAGTGCATTGGACCAATCCACTGATAGTGACTTGACAGCACCAGGGTTGTCATCCATATACCACAATGAGAACGATGAGAGTTATACTGATCTCTACGAGCAGCTCTCTGCCAACCTGGATAAACACAATGATGAACCGGAGTTGATTCACAGGAAGAAGACGTCCTGCTTGTACCGTGTTTTCCATATAGGCTTCAGCTTAGCAGTGCTTGGATCATTAGGTCTGTTGTACAACCAAGTTGGACAACATATCCATGACAATCACATTCTTGTACCGCAGTTGGCCTCAAAGCCTTTGAACATTGGCCATAATATCATCAACAGCATTCTTGGTGGCAGGGCTTCCACACCGTTGCTCTATGCCGTCGAAGGTATATTCTTTGGAGCGCTGTTGCCTGTATTTGACAAGTATGTCTTCAAATCATCGTCGAAGAGTAATAGTGTCCTTGACAGCTCTAACATCATCCCATCCGCCGTGGCATTTTTAGGTGTTGTGTTTGCAGTGAGAAAAGTTGAATGGACTTCTTCAATTCAAGCTGCGGTGGCGTGGTCAATGTTGAGTCCGTGCCTTTGGTTCTTGTTGGATGGTACAACCGCTGGTATTGTTACAGGTACGTTGATTGGATCACTGGCTTCAATTTCAGTGGTTATCGTGGAGGGACTCCCAATGGACTTTTACAAGGACTTGGAATTCATCGCCACTATGCTGTGGTTAGGGAACTTCTACTTCTTTGGTGTCATCATCTTCGGTAAGGTTGGAAGATACCTCTTCAACGAACAGTGGATTTTGTAATTATGATATCTACATAACTGGATAACATCATTTAATTCATTTAATCAAGTCATTGAACGTATATGGGAAAATAGCGTTGGTGTGGTGATTGAAAACTACTGTTTCATTTCAATATCAATTTACCCGTCATCTCTCTCTCCCCCCTCTGATACCGTAGATATATGGCACTTCACTTGTCATCCAATTTCGCTTCGTTCTCCAGCGAACTCTTAGGAGCAGAGCCTTGTCCACTCACAGAGTTTCTATTGATCCTCGATATCATCTCTGGATTCAGATGTCTATTACTCAATCTGGAATTGATGTCCTTTACACCAGCTTGGTTAAGCGCATAATCCCCACTGTCAAAATACTTACGCTCTTGCAGCTTGTGTGAGATCAATTCGGTCCTTGAAGGGAGTTTTCCATACAGCTTATAGAGCTTCTGTTCTTGTGGTGTCAGTTTAGAAACGTCAACGTCGTTATCAGGCATCCTTGTTACGATGGTTCAAAGCCTTTTCCTCATCATTATCAACACTTGGAGATGA